>JBCAUA010687357.1:0-15477 GCA_038406235.1 Peronia verruculata
TAGATAGATAGATAGATAGATAGATAGATAGATAGATAGATAGATAGATAGATAGATAGATAGATAGATAGATGTCATAAATAATCATCAATTTGTGAGTAGCATTCAAGGTTTAAGGTAATATATTTTGATATTTCGTGAGCAATTTTGTTGTCATCTTGACTTTTCAATATAGAACGTGGTTTTGTTTTTATTTTACGTCTTATTATTTATGCTATAACTGATACACATTGGGAAGCCTTGTGATTTTTTTCCTCGGAGGCAACCTTTTTCGTTATTATCGATTGTTTAGGGCCCAAGATGGCCGTTATATAAAGAAACGTTGGTTCTGGTAAATGTGGATTTAAAATGGCCAAGTATTAAAGACTTGGTGTAAATTGATGATTTTCATAGACAGATAAACAGACTGACCGAGACACAGATTGACAGCGCGGTAGACATATAAAGAGATACACAAACAGACAGGTTGACAAACCTACTGGTATTACTCTGATTGAAACATAGAACACTAGCGACATTTTCTAGATATCTTTGTTGGACATGTGCATGTTTCACTAGTGAAAAGAATAAAACAAAAACGAAACAAAACAAAACAAACAAACTAGAGAACTTCGAGAAAATATGGGCTAGTTCACTTGTTATAAGAGCCAACCAACGAACTTGTTCGACGTTCCTCGTGATCAAGTGGTAGTGGTAAACGCTCCATTATAGAGAAATCGTGCAATATAACGCAGCCGGGGGATGACATATGTGTCTTTATTGTGCTACATGTTAATGTAACAATGAATCGACGGTGAGGCGAGCTCTGCAATCAGACTATTGCTAAACAACATAGATTTGAAGGTTGTCTTTGCTTTTAAAGGGAAGTGGGTGGGGGGTTGCATCGTAAGGTTATGGCTAAAAAAAAAAAAAACAACATAAAATTATGGATTTCAAATCTGTTCAAAGTATGCATAGGAAATTTGAGACACAACATTGCAGCACAATGTGTTCTGTGATCTGTGTTTCTAATTACATAAAGGAGACAATAGATTATCATATTATTTGACGTTATCCTAGGAAAATAATACTTCAATAGTAAACTCTCAAGAGTATTTGATACGAACTGTACATTCGATAGAACGATGCGATGAAAACACCAAACACGTTTTCCTATAATAACAGTCAGTTTAAGCATCTAGCATGCTAATAAAGATTATGTCAATTTTTAATTTTTTTTTAAAAAGAAATCTTTAAAGACGTTTTTTATTTGGCTGTTGACTCGTACTATTTTTAAATTAACTCAAGCAGATGTGACATACATTATTTTTATAAAAAGACCAAAACATCGCACCTACGGGGGAGCGCCGGCGTCCTGCTCAATCGCCTGAACGGACATCTAGAACGCGACCTGCTCCCAGTGAGCGAGTGTGGATTTTCTCGGAGGCCGCGGTACTGCGGACATGGTTTTTGCAGCTCGCCAACAGCAGTATGTCGGACTGTACACCACCTTTGTGTATCTGAAGAAAGCGTTTGACACCGTCTCCCATGGGGTTTGGGGAGGTGGGGTGGGGGGGGGGGCTGTGGAACATCATGGCCAAGTTCGGATGACCCAGCAAGTTCACTACAATAGTTCATCAGTTTCACGATGACATGAACGCCAGAGTGCAGGATGACGGAGAGTACTCTCAGATCTTTTCCGTCACTAATGGAATGAAGCAGGGCCGCGTGTTGGCTCCTACCCTCTTCACAATGGTGTTTCCCGCAATGCTGACGGACGCCTTTCTTGATGGAGACACTGGTGTCGGCTTCCGCTATCGCACCCGGTCTGTTTTGTCTCCGGAGACTGCAGGCAAAGACAAAGATGCATGAAGACACGGCCCGTGACTTTGTGTTTGCTGACGACTGTGAGCTCAATGCTAACACCCAGTCCGACATGCAGGCAAGCAGGGACCTGTTTACAAGAGCTTGCAATGACTTCGGCCTCACCATTTCTACCAAGAAGACCGTAGTCCTGTAGCAACAGCACCTACTACTCCATACACCGAACCCAGCATCACATTGAACGTCCAGAGACTAGCAGTTGCAGACACGTTCGTCTACCTTGGCAGTACCCTGTCACGCCTCGTAAACATCGATGAGAAGGTGGCCTACAGAGTCGATAGAGCCAATGCAGCCTTCGGTCGACTGAAGGAAAAGGTCTGTGAAGGCGGTGGACTAAGCCTATGCATAAAATTGATATTATACAGTGCGGTGGTCCTTCCTTCCCTGTTCTGTTTGTGCGAGACGTGGACAGTCTACAGCCGGCATACCAAGCAATTCAATGCCTTCCACATGAGATACCTCAGGACCTTTCTCCGTGTCAAGTGGCAAGATAACGTACCAGGCATTGAATTGCTGTGACGTGCGGAGAAGGAGAGCGTCCACATCATATCACTGCACCCCCAGCTTCGATGGGCTGGTCACGTTTACCGCATGGACGACAGTAGACTACCAAAGAGACTACTCCGCGGCCGAAGAAGAGGTACAAAGACACGCTTAAGGAGGCTCTCAAACGCTGCGATATTCCCCACTCCTCCTGGGAAGAGACTGCAAGAGACCGTCCTGTCTGGCAAACTCACGTCAGATCCGGAGTGGCAAGCTAGGAAGAAAGACTAATCAGGAAAAAGAAGAGAGATGTCTGAGAGGGTAAGATTGCACAGGCTCTACCTCCACTTTCATTCGAAGATCGACCTCATCAGCCATTTCCGCACTCACCTCAGCCCCAGCTGTCAGAAGTCAGGGCCATCTTCGATTGGGAAGGACGAACATCACCATCACTCTTATTATTTTTTAAGATATTCAAGCAAATGTGGCATACATTATTTTTTTATAAAAAAGACCAAAACACTGCACCTACGGGGGCAGGGGTGAGGAGGAGGAATGGTGGTGAATTCTATTTGTAATTTTTAGAGAAAGTACGTTTTTAGTATGATACAGGGGCGAAATTTGAGTACATATTTTTTTATTTTTTTTAAATTTTAGAAAAAAAAATCGTTTTACCTTGGAACAACTGAAGATAGATAATATTTTGGTTGAAGTGTGAATAGTAGTAATAATTAAACGATGTATCAGAATCCGTTTACCACAATTTTCAATAATGAACTTACATTTTGTTCACAAACTTTCTAGTAAATCGGTAGAGATGTGAGGTATCCTTTTAAAAGCACTTTTATGCAATATTAGTGGCAAACCTCAACATGGCGTCTTTGCTACCAGTTATTATTATTATTTTTTTTCAATGATATGATTTTTTATTATTTTTTTTTATTTTTTTATTTATTTATTATTTTGTTTTATTTGTTGTCTTTCTTGTTCCTTTAATTTGACATGCCGATTTCGATGACTCTCTCCCGCCCCATCCCCGCCACCACCCTCTCAAATTAAAATTATCACTTTTTTATTCTCATTCTCATTCTGTCTCCCGTATATTGTTGACAGATGCATTGCTTATACTAATGTAGAAGGGACGTCACAGGGCTTAATAGCAACCCACTCTATAGGTGAGTTTTGTCTGACTTATGATAGTGATGTTCGGTTTCCTCACGACTGTCCACTGGTAACTAATCAAATCTATCAAAGAAGAACAAAAGAAGTATGAACAATTTGATATTAAAATGACAGTATAAAGTGGTGACAATAATCCTCTGGTGACATAATATGGTTTGGAAGGTTAAAATGATGCCCCACAGAATATTTTTCAGGATTGGTTTTCTTTACCCACGCGCTACTCGTACTCTTGTGCATGTCCTTTGGAGACGTGAACGATTAATTTATTATCACTTTGGACTATTATCGCTATGAATTAGGCTCTAAAAATGTATAAAGGATGGTCTGATCAGGGATGTAAGTAGTTGCAAGTGACAAGGGGGATTATTCATTTCGATACAAATTTCTTCTCCATTTTTTTAAGCTTGGCGTCAAAAATAAAAAAAATAAAAAAATAAAATAAACCCATTCTATCCCAAACAAAATAATAAATTTAACTGTGCAGTGTAAAGCGTTGAGATTGGTTTTAAATTTCTTCACGTTTTCTATTTGTCTTTATATCGCAATATGATGTCATCCAGATATCTGATAGCCCACAGCAGCCGAACCATGTCCTTGGCCTTTACAACCTTCTTCTTCCACCATGACAGCATATATAAATTCGTGTAAGATGGAGCAAAGATAGAGCTCACAGCTGTACCCGAGATCTACTGAAAATGGCGGTCTAAAAATTGAAAATCATTGAGAATTAACACCAGATCAATTAAGATTTCAATTTCTGGGTATTTGATTTTGATTGCATTTAGGGTAGCCGGTTAAACTTTCCTGCATATCTCTATTCCAGCCATGCGAGGAATTGAATTATACATGTAGAACTTAAGCCATACGTCTTCCAAATGTCGATTCTACGGGAAGATAAATGTGATACCAAATTAGAAGTTGTATTTTTTTCCAGAGACTCAATAGTCTCCTGGCTTGTGAGATATCAGATACGTGGCTTCATCATACTCAATCCTCTATCTAAGTTAGATTCCAGCAGTTGTTAAGAGACCCCTTGCTCACACGCTGACTGACTGACGTATTGATTCACTCACTCACTCACTCACTCACTCACTCACTCACTCACTCACTCACTCACTCACTCAGTCTCTCACTCACTCACTCACTCACTCACTCACTCACTAACTCACTCACTCATTCACTCACTCACTCATTCACTCACTCACTCACTCACTCACTCACTCATTCACTGACTGACTGACTGACCCATTTACTCACTCACTCACCTGTTTTCCCACTACAGATTGCGGTCTGAATCTCACAGATGCTGACTTTAGAGGTGCCATGAACATCACGGGACAGATCATGTGCTCGGTTTCAAATGATTGCCCAAACATGACGACCATTTTGTACGTCAAGACAAACAGAGACGTTTCGTTTGAGGTCAGCAAAGCCGGGGAAGTGCAATGGGACTTAAGAACAAAAGGTCAGTAGTTTGAACAGAAGCCTTAAGTTGGTAATGATGCAATTTTGTGTGTTCCTATGTCTCTGTTCTTCCAGTAAAAATTTGAGGATGTCATTGAGGGAAACCCAATTGTTTGCCTGAAGCGTCTGTAATGCTTTGGCCAGAATGAAATACCTGAGTTAAAGAGCTGGGTAATATAACGTCCATTTTAGGGAAGGCAAATTATGTTTATGAGACATTCATTATAATTAAAGTGTAGATGACTCTATGGCGCTGTCATAGTCTTCATTAATCTTCATTTCTAAGAGCAAATTCGAAAAATAATCAAGCGGCCAGTGAAAAAAAGAGTGACGACACTGACAACGAGCGAGAGAGAGAGAGAGAGAGAGAGAAAGAGAGAGAGAGAGAGAAAGACAGACAACGACACACACACACACACACAAAGAGAGAGAGAGAGAGAGGGTGAAAAAAATCTGCTTTTCTCATTATGCATTCTTACATATATGCATATTGAAGTGTCTTACGCTAACTGCTGGTTGTTGTTATGTTAACAGTAAATGTGCCCAAGTTGGACTTCTCTCTCCTCCCTTACCAAAAATAAGTTATTGCATGTAGAGTTGTGTGTGAGTAGGATAAAAATGTATTGAGATATTTATGGTGAAAGTAACAATTTTAATAGGCAGGATCCGACTATAAATGCACATTCGTAATCTTGTAAACAAAGTGACTTGTTTGTGAATGTTCCGAGGTTAATTAAGTGATCTTGTCAAAACTAACACGTTGTTAAATGTTCCGAGGCCAAAAGACAAGCTGTACATTTTATTTGTACATCACACCGTCCAGATATTAACGATAGAACGATACTCCTATCCAAGACCGAGCAGAAATTCTGAGCTTTACTACACAATCATCTTGTCTGTGTGAAAGTCCGTATGCCTTGAAATTCTGCGCTGTAAAGTCATCTTTTGAAACACATTACAAGACACCCAATTTTCCACCGTTTGGGCCAATTGTACAACTGACGTTCTGTTTACCAGGTGAAATGACAATTGAACAAGCGAATGGATCGGAGACGCTGACCATAAGAGTGACCATCGACAATATGCAGTGCAGCGACCACGGCATGTACACCTGTGGAGCTCGTTACTCGAACACTAGAATCAAGTCAGAATTTAAGGATTTGATAAGAATATTCTGTACGTTTGTGACTTTTAATGTATGAATAATTAGATGTGAGTTTCCTCCTGTGCCCTTCAGCGATAAAGAAAATATATGGTCTTATCTTGGTCTGATATGTTCATGTTTTTGTTCTTTGACAGACAGCTGGTTTTCATTTCAGTGCTTTTTTCTCTCACTGCCAATATCTTCTTCACTCACATTGTAGATTGTTCAGGGCAAACGCTATTCAGATGTCATTCTCTCAACCTCCAAATCAAAGCCTCCTGGAAATGTATAGCCAAATTACTTCTTCTAGGATATGTCAGGTGTCAGTGTAGTTATTCTCTCTTCATCGTTGGCAGTGCAGCCCTGGAGGACAATACTGGATGGGCAAGGTGAAGTTTCTCCTATAGCTGTGAAAAATATACGGCATGACTATACAGCCTTTTATGTGTTGTTTTTTTTCCACTGCCAAGCATGTCGATGGTTTTGCCATGTTCCTGAAACGTGGGCACTTCATCTACAGACACTTTACCAACAAAGTAAACAAAATCTACTCCAGGTCAGAAATGAAGCCAACGGAAAAACACAAGAAGAGAAAACCAAACACTTTAAAAGTATTTGCTAAACAGTCACACCTTCCACGTCGATCTCCAAGATATGACACAAATTAGTAAGGTTCGGCGTCATCAAAAGCCCTGAACATGCAGCCACAGATCAAGAAAAAGCAGGCCTTTGACCGCAACAGCTCTGATAAGGAAATGGGAAACGCAAATTTAGATTGTAGGAAACCATTCATTGAACATCTGAATAAGGAGCTGGGTTAGAGAACCATCTAGTACAAAAACAGAACATTTAAACAAGGAAACCATCGAAAGAGAAATAAAACTAGCTGTAGGAGGAAAATAACAACACCTCAAAGGGGGGGGGGGGGAGATGACAGACAGTGTATACAATAATAATCAGAGCACTACCAAGCTTCATTAAATTAACAAAATACAGTGGACTTACCTCCTAAAAATCTGGACGACAGCAAAAACCATACCACTCTGAGGAAGTGGACTAAGGGTGTGGTCTTGAACAATGGAATTTACAAAAAAAAAAAAAAAAGAAATAAAATAAAATAAAAATGCGCTTTTGCGCCTTTGTTTTCTCTTAAACGCCCTGACTTTTCTTAGTGCAACTAATATGGTCTCAAAAAGTCGGTATCATTGTTATAGGCATCCTTCAGTCTCGAAGAATGTGGAGTTGCGCTAGGAGAGTTTTTTTTTTTTTTTTGTAAGGGGGAGGGGGGGGGAAGTTACAGCGTCTGGTGTGACTTGATGTGACTTATTATGTATAAGAACGGCTGAAAATATGTAATTGTCTAGATACAATTTTAAGCAATCTGTTTGTCAAGTTGCATTCTGTTTTGTTAAAATTTGGCGGACTAGACAGATTTTGAAGTTAGCCATTTTAGAGATGTTAAATCCATGATGGCGTCATTGCTATGGCAACCATTTGAAAAAGTCGATTCTTTTTACTGTGTTTCTCTAACTTGAGCATACAGAACTCGATGGAGAACGTTAAATAGCCTATCTTTAAAAAAAATGACTAACGTTAGGCTGAACTATTCCATGGATAAGATAACATCTACTGTAAAAATCAAACAGAGCTGAGGGCAAATAGAAGGTCAATAGAACAACCTGTAAAATTGGACCATAATGCCCGTATGAAAAAGAAACACTTTCTGTCTTCCTAGACCTAGCAAAGGCATATGACAGTAGATGGCGGGAAACAATAATATACACATTTAAGAATATAGGGGTACGGGGACCCATCCTAGGATACATTCAGGCCCTCTTTCAAGATACGAAATTCTCAGAGTAAGTGATGCCACTTCGGAGATATACTAGCAAGAAAATGGAACCCCACAAGGAGAGGTAATTTCACGAACCATTTTAACAATCCTCATTAATGATCTTAACCAAGTATTAGACGACGGATCGGTTAGCTTCCCTCAATTTGCTGAGGACTGTGCTTAACGGAAAAGAAATTAGAAAGCGCAGAAACAAAAGTCCAGAAGCAAATTAATAACGAGATTGAGGATTTTTGCTTATAAAACGGCATTACTGGTATGGTTCTCTAGAATGGTGTCCGTGCGTTAACAGCAAATTTAAAAGTAAATGACTCTCGGATCTGGTCAACATAAAAACAAAATTATATGACGAACGCTGGATCCGAACTTAACACATGAAAAAAAAAAAAAAGCAAAAGCACCCATAACAAACTCGATTCGTTCCCTTAAAGGAACCGGGTAGGGTGTTCACCAATATTGCCTCACTATGGCATGTAAAAGCAATAAGCTTGAGGAGCCATAATGTCCGGGGGAGAGGGGGCAAATGCTTCCAATTGGACAAAAATAGTCACCACACAAAGTCAGGCACTCAGGGTCATTTTAGTCGCAGGTAGATGTAATACCACTGAGGCCTTGGAAACACCAGTGGATGTAGTACTCACACTGGTGAGTCAGCACCTTACTGGCTGGCGCAAAAGAGGAGGGCGGTAGCTGGCTGGACGATCCATTCCATTGTCTGAGACAACCCATGGCCTCCTACTCGACACATAACGAGTGAGCATGTATAGCCCGTAACTGTTGTCTTCAGTGTTGGGCCTTCGTTGTACCAGTGAAGCTTGCGTGTCCTCTACGTGACGAAAAATATAAAGAAGCCATGCTGTCCATACATATTTATCCCCCGCTTGGTCTCGCCAGTACACTCCAAAGGAATGCAGGAAGCCATGTTTGGCACTAATTTGGCTAAAGAAGCCGTCCAAAATAAGTTAGAGGTTGACGTCCAACTGGCATAGGTACTCCACTCCGGACATTTCTCCCCCCCCCCCCCACCATGCTTTGTCTCACGAGGGTCTCTACAAGTCAGCAGAGCCATCATCCAATTACAGGGGAACGGTGGATCTTAGTCTATCTCATTACTTTATGGGCTGTTCATCAGACTTGTTCCGTCTCACTTATGTGTGGATTGGCTTGGCTAACCTGTCACATCCACATCGCCTTAGAATACTCTCTTGTTAATCTAAAAACAGACAGGTTTTCTGTCAGGGAGTTCTCCCTTAGCCTGTCCTGTGGTTTTCAGAAACCCAAACCCCTGGCTTTGGGAACCGATAGCACGTCGAACCAGCCAACTAGAGTGTGATTAGCACTGGTGACTTTGACAGTCTTTCTAAGGTTTTTGTGAGCAAAGATGACAGAAGTGATTTTGGAGGAAACGACTAGTTACGACAGAAACCAGAGCTGATTGCTCTCCCTCCCTATACTTTACATTAACAACAAGACAGTAAAGCTGCTTACGAATCCGAAAAACTGCCAATAGTAATCATTTGACATTTGGCGCACCATAATTGCAGCATAAAGATGTGTGTTTCTTCTTATAAAACCGAAGAAAACAAAGAAACGCGGTATATCTAATACTGTCTAAAAAGGCGAAAACAATGGAAAAGTGAACTTTCTAAATCATAATTTTGTTTGGTACTAGGACACATTATGTAACAGTTCTCTCACTTCCTGTCTCAGAGAATCTTTAAAAAAAAAAAAGAGAGACATTTTTATGTAGGGCAACGTTCAGTTTCATCATCCAAAATATCAACATCCCAGTGCGCACGCTTGCCATATATTTGGAGTCGCAATGCAGTGTCCGGTTGTCATTAAAAAATAGAATAAACTAACGCATTTACTAGTATATACTATAATAACGCAAAATGAGTTTAAAGTCATTGATTATCCCCACGATACAGTCTTCATACTCTACATTGTTATCCTGGATAGATTCTACAGCGCCAGAGATCACTAAAAGTACCCCTGCAGATTTAGAAGCTGTTCTCGCCAGCCATGAGACCGTGGAGGTGCACTGCCAGGCCTATCTTCCAGCTGACACCAGTTATACACTGCTTTGGACACTATTGGCGTCAGACAAATACACCACTCTGAAAGATGATGGTCTAAGTAGTAAGTGCAATGCTGAATGTTTTTGACCAGTCCTATTTTTTGGGGGGGGGGGGGGATTGGGCGCTATATAAATGCGGTTCATTATTATTATTATTTTATTATTCTACCAAAGTATAACATCGCGATGAAAGCTAACATCTTGACAGGAATGCGACGTCCACAACAAGACGCCGCAAAAATGCATACATCAATCTTTTAGTTTATGTTGTGCATTTTTTGATATCTGAATATTTCATATACTTCTTGATATCCTTTTATAACTCATAAACATGTTGTTCGTCATTACCATGTAAATGTACTCACCGTGTTAGGTTTAATATAGCCGTTATCCTGCTGATGTACCTTAAGACCCCAACACAAACAAACAAACATCCACCTTTATATTGTCGCATTTAGATTATTGGAACTCTCTTCCAGCAGAGCTGCCGGACGATAAGCTTATTAAACTTTAAAGGCTGCAGAACAATGCAGCTCAAGGTACCACCACAACAGTCCTTTTACTCATATCATTGCACTGGTTACTTAATAAAGCCAGGATTTAATACAAGATATTAACTTTCTGTTTTCGCACTCAAAAGTGTAACGCGCTAGCTTGTCTAGTAGATCCACTATGCCCTGATGTACCTCCAGAAATTTGATATCTAAACCACCTCTCTTTTCCTCGTTCCCATATGAAAAAATATGGGGATAGGGCATTTGCATATGCAGGGCCTTTTAACTCCGGAATACACTGCCTGCGTGCATTCGCAACTGTTCAAGCCTTGAGTCTTTTAAACAATCGTTAAAAACACACTTGGTCACCAAGCATCTGTCTGAGTAATGTTTTCAGGTTTCTCCCTGGAGATGGTTGTCATCATGTCTACAAACTTACAAATGTGTTTGAGTTGTATTGCAATATGATGGTGTGTGTGAGCATGTCTTGAATCATGCCTGTATACCATGTCATGAAATTGTACGTATGTTGTTGCTCCTGTTTGTTTTTAAGCATATTTCGTGTGTGGCTGTAAAACAGTTTTGTTCTGTAAAGCGCTTCGAGCGCTCCGGGGGTGAGGCGCTAAATGCCCTTTATTATTATTATTATCATTATTATTATATCTCTATAACGCCCATTCGTATTTTCTGTGGCGTTATGATGAAAGCAGGCCCCTAAGTTTTTGTTGAGTTGTTGTTACTGTTGTATTTCTGTTGTTTTCAAGATCCGCGGTTATACAAGTATTTCCTTGTTCATCTTTGCAGTTCGGGATCCAGAGAAAGGCGTGGTCCTATTTTGATGGAGTCTGTGAGAAAACACCATGGCGAAATCAGGGAGCGCCACAATCTGTCGGGCCATATAAATTCTGCCATGGACATCAAGGTCAATAATCGTCATTCATCTGCCTCACTTGAACCGAGCAACTCCTTCCGCTGCCCCAGCTCTTCGTCTACTCGACAAGGTCGGCATATGGACAGAACTTGGAGCTCTGCCAGTAGCAGACCGTTTTTAAAAAAAGACAATATTCAGTCAACACCTATGTTTTTTGGAGAGTCAAATTATACACGGCATCACAGTGAGCCCAGAGGTGGTGTGCATGATGGCACGAGGCGGAGAGACAAGGACAACCATAAAGCGAAATCTGTATCACCAATGACCAACGACCAGTCAAAAATACATACTTCAAGTTTATCCTCCCCTCGACTTTCAAGGCAGAGGTACGATCAGGAAACAAATGATAGTAGTCTTTGCCCAAACCCAAACCAAGATGGCATAAAAAGAAAAGGTCTTCCGCGAATCTGCCCAAGCTCATCCAGCTCTGGCCATCCTAGGTCTAATATAATGGAAAAACTAGCAGCTGCATCCCATGATCTTCTGTCAGATATTGGCAGATCAAAGGACCATCTGCCAGTTCCCGGGTCATCTCAAACTGAATCTGTCCGAAAAGAAAAAATTTTAGGGCTAAAGCGGCCGGTAAATTCCAAAGAGAAGACACTGGACCAGTATTCGACAGAAATAAAAAGTACAATAATGGAGTCCGATAGGTGCGCAAATAAAAAAATCCATCCATCAGCGTCAGCAGAATCATGCGATAAATACTATATGTGTCCAAGATATGACAGTAGTGGATCATCGGGCTCCAGGGATCCGCTTTTATTCTCTTCCCATGAGACTGATCTCGATGATCAACATAGTTGTTTTCCATTTTTCCAAGGGAACATAACCGTTTGTCTGCCTTGTGTGATAAGCAATGATACCATGGACGGCGTGTGCCTACCAAGAGAGAATAATGTGAGAAGGTAAGATTTCTTCATATCTTTCACTTGCATGAATTTTGCGGATATTGCATTAGTGCATTTTGTGTTTTTGGCACAGAAACTTGTTTTGTTGGTGGTGTAGTATTTTCTGACAATAAAGACCTAATTTTTTCCCCATAATTCTTGTTTCTGCAGACCTCCTATGTTCTGTAGAAAACGCTGCCAACGGCGATTGCGAAAGAAATGTAAGACAGGATCTTTGTTGTTGTTTCACACACTTATACAATCCTTTTTCATTTTTTGTACAGTAGAAAGTGTTTCTTCCTGCACGTCCTGCACTTTTTCTATTTCTTGGTGTAGTGTGTCCACAGCATTGCCTTCTTCTTTGGGATCGTTTATAGGCCTATATTTCTAAACATAATTTATTAGGACAAGTTTTTCCCGAACAAGGAGTTTCGAAAACAAGAAATTTCACACAAAGTGTGGGAGAATCTCGAAGAACAGCTAGAAGTTGAAAAAAAAAGGGGGGGGGGGGTTGGGTATGGTAGAGTTTGGGAACTATAAATAAAAAGACTGCACGAAAATGGTGTGATTAGGATATGGGCAGTTTATTAGATACAATAGAGGAATTCTGTGTTGTATAGATGGAGGATATATTGTTCGACTATGTAGAAGACTTCGAGAAGCTATGAAGATGTAGAGAGCGAAGGTTTACCACAATTTGAACTATTCCATTTTTTGTACTTATTGTTTTCTCTTTTCCCGGACTACATAGAAGAGTTCCAATATTTTCTATAGCGTTTGGAGTGTCTAGAATCCACTGCCTTCTGCAAGAAATACCCATGTGCTGGAATCTCTTCGTCTGTTGTAGGATTTCCATCTTTCCCTAGTGGAAAAAGAAATAGCACTGTTCCAGGTCTTCCTTGGAAAGTTGCTCTAGTAATTTTTATAGCAAACTATATTCTCCGAGTTGCATATCTAAAACTTTTGTTGTATCTTTGGCTTTTGGAGTTTCTGTTTCTACTAGTTGTATTTTGCCTATGTCCGAAAGCTGTTCCAGCAAATTCTTGTTCTTTTTTGCCTATTTTTTGTGGAGGTCTTCCAAACATTTTTTGTTAGGTGTTTGCAACAACATCAATGGTTGAATAGGACTCTAAACAATTTCTTTTCCATCTTGTCGTAGAAAACTGTGAGTAGGCAATATATCTATTTCCAGAGAACAGTTGTTTCCAATACCAGTAGCAGTAGCCCAGTATGTAGTCCTATCGTATTTATTTTGTTTCGAATCAGACAAATCGTTGCATTTTGCTACAATAGTTACCATAGCTTTTGTTGCCCATACAGTGTAGTATTTGTATTTTTTTCCACTGTTTGTGCTGCGGCCTTGGAAGCAGAGGTCGGTGGTTCGCATCGCAACGGTTGCATGTTGTATTCTTTGGAAAGATACTTAATACACAATTTTCCTCAGCCCACCCATCTGTAAAACGGTTGCCTGATATCACGGGAAGTACAGCGACGCGGTCAGAAATGGCAAAGCCAATTTCCCCTCTTGGGGGTCAAGGGATGGTACTTTTATTTATTATTTATTTATTTTATCTGGAAGATTGGCTTTAGTGTTTTTGCTTTGGAGAACAACTCTGAGGCTGTTTATTTATTTTTTTTCGATACTTCTGTATCAAAGAATAGTCCATCGTTGTTCTTCTATATTTGCAATTTGTATGTTGTTTTTATCGAAGACATTCTTCTACTTTTTCTAGATTTTCTTTCGAAACTTTCTCGAACATTCTTTTTGCTTTTGCGGGCTCTTCCAACCTTGATATTTCTATAGATCTCTTTTGTTGCAGTTCTTTCTGTTTCTCTCTTTCTATTACGAGCATATTCCATGCCTTTCTGCGCCATTCTTCGGCGTCTGCAGCGTCTCGTATTTCTGTAGTCGAGCCTCTCTATTTTTTGTGGACAAAGTAGAAATCTGTCGGCCTTCTGCAATATCTGGGATCTCTTCTAGTACAAATCGTGAAGTTTCTATGCCAACAGATTGTGTTTTGTTTTCTCTCCAGATCCAAGAGACTGTCTGTAGAAGGCGGTACAGGTTTTTCTGGATCTGGATCTTTTGATTGCAATTTGATAGGTCTCTTGCAGGCACATATTGCCTTTAAATCTGTACTCTTGGTATAGCATTGTAGAGGGCCTATTTCTATTCCTTCTTTGTTGGCCGAGAGAATGTTTACACGGAAGTATCTTTCAATTACATGTCTTCTTGGGCGGCGTACAGAGAAACTTCGATACGAATGCAGCTTCTTCCTTGTACATTCGGGTGTAGGAATGTCTTCCCCAGGCGTTCGTTGTGCAGTCGACCTAACTAGACACATTCCTGCTAATTGGTTCAGACATCTCATGTTTCGAAATTGGATACGACTGTTGTAGCCCCCTTCAGGGGCCCGGTGTTTATATGTAGGTTCTCTGCCCCCATCTGCAGGCGATGTAAGCCCGCCATTCGTGGGGTGTCTTCCATGTAGTGCCATCCCCGACATTCCAGACAGTTTCTTCTCTCGCTCATGTCTTCTGTCCAGAGTTCTTTCCTCTCGTCTTCTTGGCGTCTAAACGTATCGTACCGCATTTGCCACAATATAGCCGTAATCGTGCTGATGTGTCGTTAAACCCCAACACAACCCAACCCAGCTTTGTTGTAGATCTTGGTTCTAGTTGAGTTGTATATCCGTTCTTGAAATCTTCCCAAGTGCAGACGTTATTGTTCAGGATAGTTGAAGGCCCAGAAGGTACACAATTTACTCCCCCCCCCCACTCCTGCGGGGACCCGGGGTATATAAGTAGGCTCTCTGTTCCCACCTGCAGGCGGTGTAAGCCCGCCATCGGTGGGGTATCTCCCATGGAATGCCACCCTCGACATTCCAGGGCAGACATCTCTTCTCTCTCTCTCCTTGCTCATGTCTTCTGCCCCGCTTTCTTTCCTCTTTTTCTTTACGACCGTCGTCAGTACTCGGTCCACTGAAAACAGGTCTGACCGTCTCCCCTACGACAAAGTAGGCGCCCTGTTGACCGTGGGGTGCGACCCGTAAGGGGGGAGAATGGGATCCTGGTAGTTGAGGTGGCCCAGTCT
>JBCAUA010687468.1:0-15476 GCA_038406235.1 Peronia verruculata
GTAGGTAGGTAGGTAGGTAGGTAGGTAGGTAGGTAGACAGACAGACAGACAGACAGATAGATAGATAGATAGATAGACGGAGAGAGAGAGAGAGAAAGAGAGAAAGTGATGGATGATGACGGGGCGACGTTTTAAGACGTGCGTCAACAGGAAATGGTCAAACTGGTTGACGTGGAGAACTAAAGTGTACCTTGGCGTTCAGTGGAAAGTGATGCTCTGGTTTGGAAAGAATCGTTAGAATTTGTAGAAGTAGTTAATATACATGTATTTGTCGGCTGGTTAGGAACGAGAATAACGATCTATTCCGTTAATTGGTTACTTTGCTTGCTAGTGAGTTGAGGAATCGATGGATCAGGAAGCTTTTTAAAATTAAACCGCAATAGGGCTGCTTGGTTATTTAGTAAATTGGTAAATTGTTTAGACAGTAGTTTGTCAGTTGGTTAGTTAGTTAGTCAGTTATTTTATTAGTCAGGTTTTTCGTAATTTAGTTAAAAAGTTAATTAGTTATCTAGTTAGTTAGTTTGTCAGTTAGTTAATTAATTAAAATGTTAGTTAATTACTTACTTAGTCAGTTAGTTAGCTAGTAAGTTAATTTGTCAGTCAGTTGCCCAAAGAGCCATATTATTTACATATATAAACTAGTATAAACTAGCTGTCTCTGGACTTTGCCTGTTAAGAAGAGTGAGGGGGGAGGGGGGGGGGGTGAGACGTGAGCTTATAATATCTGAGGATTGGAAATCCAGGCGGTAATACTAAATAATGAAAATGTTTAAGAAGACTCAAGTTTTGATAACATTCCCAGTGTTTGGGGATCGATGGAACTGGACTTTGAATGAAGGTGGTTTTGCTTTGCATATGTATTTTTTATACTCTTTTTTGTAAGCCAGTGAGAGAATGGACCCTGCAAGATTACCCAGGGGGGGGGGGGGGGCAGAAAAGAAAAAAAGTCAGTTACCATTTGCATCTCTGCTCTTCATCATAGTATGTATGCCCGTGGGCCAGCAGAGAGATGTCCTGATTAAAATAATCACCTCCATCTCCTCCCAATCAGCCTGCATTGGCAGTGTCCCCTTAGTGCAGCAGGAGTGGTCTGTGTGTGTACATTTCGTTCTGTTTCATCTTTCGATCTCCTGAGGGTCGTTTTCTCGATGGTTCGGTCTGTGTAGGTTTGGTCTCCACATTAAATGTCTCGAGATAACCTCCACCAGGAGGTTGAAAGACGTGTAAAGAAGGCAACGTAATTAAATGCATCAATCGTTCTGTGCTTTGGCGACTGCTTCTTGAAAACAGCTCACGTCGGTGAGGTTGCGGGTTCTGCACGACTCGCGGGTCCTCCCACTGGGGGATGGAAGGGCACGAAGATCGAAAGACCTGCTTTTTTTTGAATGACTGAACGGTCCCCTGGCTTCTTCTGGGTAGGGAAGCCCAACGTCTAGCCTTCTTGGATAAGGGCGAATATATTTCGGAGGTCCCGTGTGTACGTTTCGCACGCTTAAAGAACCCTTAGCAGTGCAAAATCGATGGAAGAGTAGGCTGAGTGCCGCTGTCCGGGCAAAATTTCCAAATTTCTACCCACAAAATTTCTCAGCAGTAATTGGCAGCTTCTAAAAGCCGAGATCATCCTACTTTGGATTGAAAGGCTTAAGAAAATCAACAAAAAAAATTTGACATAGTGGCTCTGTGGTACGGCGTCTGCTCATAGAGAAAACAGGCCGGGATTGACTCGCGGGTTCTGCATCGGGGGATGAAAGGACACGCAGATCGAAAACCCGCATTTTTTCAGTGACTCAACGGTCCTCTGGCTTCATGTGGGTAGGGAGGCCGGACGTCTAGCCTTCTTGGATGAGGGCGAATATATTTCGGAGGTCCCGCGTGTACGTTACGCACGTTAAAGAACCTTTGGTATTTCAAATTCGATGGAAGAGTAATCTGAAGAGTAGGCTGAGTGCAGTTGTCCGGGCAAAATTTCCAAATTTCTACCTACAAAATTTCTCATTAAAAAAAAACAAAATACAAAAAGAAAATTGGTAACTTTTAAAAAGTCGAGATAATCCTACTTTCTAGGATTGAAAGACTTAAGAAAAACCAACATTTGATAAAGCAAAAACCTAGAAATCCCCGGCGGAATGTTTGTGCTTGCTACTAAAAACATAACACTCAGTACTGTTTGTTACCGCACCATAAACTTGCAGATTGAGATACTCCCAACAGGTCATACATATCAAAGATCGGTAGTTTTGTTAACATACATGCTGCTATATAACACCAGTTCAGTGCCTGTGATGTCGGTAGCGTAGCGGTTGGGCCGTCGAGTTGGAATCCTGACAGGTTCCGACAATTTTGTCCTTCTCAAAGACAATTTACACACATTACCTGACTTGATCCAGGTTAAAAATTAAAAAGGGTACCCTACAGTAAACAGTGATTGATATTGTTAGATTGATAAGGATTCAAGCGCCTAAGAGGCAGCCCCCTTGTATGCTACCCAGGCAGCTAAGGACGTTTCTGAGTATCTTCTTTGAGTCTGTCGGGATAATGGATCGACTGTGAAGCGCTTAGAGCATATGCTGTACTGAGATAGACGCTATATAAATAATCTCTATTACAGTATTATTATTATTTGGTATCCTGATTACTTCAGCTGTCCGCGTAGACAAATTGGCCATTGTTGTAGTACTGATATTAATTTAACGTAGATCACTGCCCTTTCACTGAAATGTTTCAATGATCCGAAATACCCCGCAGGATGCGAGAGGAACTTTGTGTTTGACGAGACTGTCGTGATCATCAGAAGCTTTGGAGTGATATATCGAGTGTCAACCAGTTGTGTATTGGGGTAATGCAGCATAACTTATTTGAACAATAATTTGTACGTTTTAGCAAACTGGACAGACACTGTTAACAATGTCAGATCGACAGGATTGGCCTCCGACCTTGCTTCTGTGCATCCGTCTTCGGCCGGCTTCATTCTCGGTCGCAAATGATTCCTCTTCTGTTATAGTCGCGGGTCTGTCTATGCATCCCCCGAGTTCTAAATAAAACTTACCTGGTAACACCTTCTTCTTCTCTATGTGTCAGTTCTGGAGCAGACACGACGACAGTGGCTTGCCAGACCCTTCTGTTGTCAGTTCTCCTTATCATCACTGTATCGCTCATGTCATTCTTGGTGGCGTATTTGTTATTAAAGCTGTCAATATATTTCATCCGTGGCTGTCCGTTTTCTTCTCTTCCCCTGGATCCTTCCACATAGCATTAATTGTTCCTCTAGTCCATTCCTCCTGCAGATGTGTCCGAGGAATTTCAGTTGCCTCTTTCCTATAGTCTTTATGAGGGATCATTCATATCCTGCCATTGACATAACTTGTTCGTTCGTTTTTCTATCTGTCCATGATATTCTAATTATTCTTATGAGGAACCACATTTTGGCAGCTTCCAGCCTCCTTTCTGTGTTCAAAATATAGCTTTCACAGCCATATAGAAGAATTGGCCACACATATACTTTTTAGTTAATTTTGGTGTCAGTTGTTATATTCCTGTCTTGAAATGTGGATTTCATTTGTTAAACAAATTTGTTTCCTTGGACATTGCAATTCCTTTCCTTATTTCTGCATCACTCTTTGCATTCTGTGTTATGTATAGTGATACAGAAATAAGGAAACGAATTGCAATGTCCAAGGATACATTTAACAAATGAAATCCATATTTCAAGACAGGAATATAACAAATGGCACCAAAATTAACTAAAAAGCACATATGATATGTGGCCAATTCTTCTATATATTATAATGTACCCCAGATATTTGAAGTTTTCACTTGTTTTATTTTCTCTCCATTGCAGAATAGATTGCACTTGAGTATAAATGTATTAGCATGTTTTGTGATGACCGTGCATTCTGTCTTCCTTGCATTTAATTGTATACCTTTTTCTTCACTTACGACTGCTGTCGTTGTCAGAGGGTCGGGAGTTTTAGTTCAGAGTCGCTATGAGGACTGTATCATCTGCATAGCGCAGGTTGCTGATCTTGCTGCCGCCTACATGGGGTCCCTGATATTCATAAATGTTTCTAAAGATCATTTCACTGTATACGTTAAAAAGGAATGGTGATATTACATAGCCTATGATATGTATATTATGGCATTTCGCTTTGCTTGTGACAGAATCCGCACACCCAGAATGCGAGACAGGATAGAGGGCACTGAGAGGGGAATCGGAAACGTATGCACCTTGTTTGCATCTTTACAGTGTTAATTTTTAAGTTTATTTTGGAGAGAGGAACGACGCCACTTGTTAATTTAGACGGAGCCGAGACTGAGGCAATCGGTATAGCGTCTTTGACTGAGGCGCATTTAGCTGGCTTCTGTAGACCTAGATGATTTTTTTGCTTGTTAAATAAGATCGGCATTTCTGTGCGAGAGAACAACAAAACCGAAAGCTGGGCATATTATTTTACTTACCGGTAATTCAAATTATGTAGGCTCTTTCAGCTGCCAAAGAAAGCTATCTAGGCCTTCAGCTGCCACGGAAGAAAACGGGGCGGCTTAAAAATTCTTCGCGAGGGCGTACTCTACTTGAAACTCACTACATTAGAGATATACGGTAAAATTATGACGTTAACGTTGCGAGTTCCAGCTTTTAGCCATTACGATTTGATTACAGTTATTACTACACGTATTATTATTTTATAAAATAGAAAAAGACTTCCAACCGGCAACTAACTAAACAATAATAATAATTTTAAAAAAAATGAAAAAAAGCAGATAACACAAATACATAACTTCTTCTTGATGTTCAAACTGGAAGCCAAATTTTTAAACCATATTGGTCCTTCTTCAGGGCCACAAAGAAAACATATAAAAATGTAAATAGGGGATTGCTGTGTAGGGAAGACAATATCTATCAAATGACAAATCGTGTACGCAAGGGTTTTCAACGTCTTCTAAAAAGAAATGAAATAGTGTATTTTTAAAGTTAAAATATAACATCTTGTGATATGTAATGGGGAAATATGTAAGATTTTTCAGTTTATTCTTATTATGGCGATGGGCAAAAAGAAAAAAAGGGGGGGGGGGTGCTGGACAAGTTTGTTGATAAATGGAACATTCTGTTGTGTTGATAAAAAAAAAAATGGACATATTAGCAGTGTCAGAATCTTATGTCGCTATACCTTATAAATTCTAAAGGCAAGAGAAAGTGGATAGAGTGCATTCTAAATAGCGAAACATAATAAAGGTTTATGAAAAGAAAAGCCGTAGAATTATGTTACAAAGGAAATAAAAATGGTATCAACCCATTGCAATGTAAAGCCAGGTTCACTGCATTGCTTTAAATGAGAACTGAAGTCAGGCACACTGCAGCACCTCTCAAACATTGGAGTGTATTTTTTTAAAATTTCACTGAACTGTGTTCTGCCGCCGCTATGTCAAATAGCCTTCACACTTCTTGCATCTCGTATCCATACAAATAACAATGTTCCAAATTGCCATCCCTCCAGGTCCAAGGAGGAGGGTGATGGAAGGGGCGGGGGGGGGGGGGGGTAAAAAAAAAAAATGACTCCAAAAGATCGGTGCTTCCTCAGCCTTCTCCCCAATCAAAATGTCCATAGATAAACAAGTGTCCATGTAAAATGTAATGCCTTGATTTGTACAAGTCCATATTTGTTATGCCCACCCCCCTCCCCTTCTCTTCCTCATCACCGACCCAGTCCCTGTCCGCCGTCTCTCCATCGTCCTCTTCGACTCTAGGCCTAGCGTCTCCTACCAGGCTGACCCACAAGGGCACAACTGCCTCCTTCTCTCCCCTTCGTTTTTTTTTTTTTTTCAGACCGTGAATGACTAAATGAAATACAGTATTTATTTCATCAAAGCTACTTTAAGAACTCATAAGTAGTATGCAGAGGCGCATCTCCCCGCTCTGCTAACCACTCCAGATGAGGCTAAAAGGCGTAGAAAAACCTATTCTCCCCCCCCCCCAATCTGCTGTCAAAAGAATGGGCGAACTATGACTGTCCCTCATCTTCTCGCTCTCAGTTAATTATGTGAGCACACATATTCTGAGACACAAATGAACAAATAAATTATGCCCACTGACTGCTCTTAACAAATGCTGAACAAAGGAATGAGCATTTGAAAACACATTGCCTTTCTGATTTCCACATAAAATAATAAAACCGTTCTTTCTCTTTCCTTCCTTATACCCGTAACTGTGTTGTGATGGGCCTACACTACATAGCAGACAGAGATCGTGATATTGGTTTCGACTTTGAGAACAATTTTGTTGTTTTCATAAATGCATTGGCAACAGTTCTGTTCATATTTCTTCCTCTGAAAGAAAAGTGCGTGCTACACGTTTTGAATACAGCACAGAAACCGATCTCAGTAGCGGACTCTCAGATCTCTGATAAGAGTTAATTATTTCCAAGTGTAGCCCAGCCAACGCCACGTCTGCCCGGCAGATGCATTGCGATGGGAGACCACTCTGTGCGCTGTTTCTGCCCTGCCCGCCCTTCGCTGTGTCTCGTCTGGTGCTATTTTCGTTTCCATGGCATGACGAGTATTCAGTATTGATGTCAATTGTCATAGGCATCCTCTATGCACTCTCCCCACCTCCGCCTCCTCAATTAAAATCAGTGTGTGCCACATCACGCTTTGCAGCCATATCTGATATACTGTGGTTCTGTTTGCTACATTATCAATGTAATATAGTTTTAACTCTTTACATCATGATTCGAAAGAAACAGTGTTTCAGAGATCAGAAATGTATTTAACCACATGATAAAGTATTGATGTTCTTAAACGTGTTAATTGAGGTAGGCTAGTATAACTAACACAAAGTACCACCACCACACCACAACGACTGCCACCACCACCACAGTGTGGACCACGCGTGACTGCGTGTTGATTACCTTAAAAAAAGGTCATTCAGTAATACATAAATATATCGATATCAGTGTGCCAATATCTAAGCCTCTATTTATCTACCTTGATATCTCATGAGCAGTGCATGTAATTGGTTGATTTATATAGCCGTTACACTAGAATATTTTACAGATAAAATTCTCCCATTCATCAAAGCATCCACGACGACAGTAACAACTGCAGTTAGGACAACTACGACAATACCATCATCAGGGAATGCCACTTAATGTCCTGACAAGACCACGCACAGTGGACAAAGGCTTACTGTATTGTCAGTGTGCAGAGGCTTTGGTCTGAAGTGAATAAGATATTAAATATTATTCGTAAAAAAAAGAAGAGAGGACACACTAAGATCGAGAAAGAGAGAGAGAGAGAGAGAGAAGAGAGAGAGAGAGAGAGAGAGCCAGGGGGAGACAGACAAAGAGAAAGAGAAAGGAGAGAGAGGGAAGAAGAGAGAGTATGTGTGAGAGAAAGATGGTGACTGTTAAAGAGATACACACAGAGCGGGCAGACACTGGGGCAGATGGTAGAATGACGAACAATAAATGGATGGATTGAACGACAGAAAGACAAAAGAGTTAGACATATGAAATAATCCACGAAGCTAATGATAACATAACATCTCGATGCTTTCTTTCTGTGAATCTATTGGTTTCGATGTGTAAAATGGTCTGTTAAATCTAGCGATACTATGTAGTGCATGGACAAAGGGGAAAAAAAAAGGTCATTGGTCTCCAAGAGGAACATCGCTATGTCCCAAGAACTTCCTGTGCTGTTTTCAAAATATTTATTCTACTTAATGTCTTCACCGTTTCCACCCCACATGTGACAACAACAAAAACAACTAAATAAATGAGTTTCATTAGTGCTCAAATCGCTTAGGTAGCGGCCTACCCATAGTTCACCTTAATCCGAATCCAACGTTGGCTTAGTATCGAAATTGTCCCCTTCAGCTGATTGGCTGAGAAAGTTTGCCCGGCGAAAAGTTCGGCTGTTTTTGGGGAAGGTGAGCAACTGAGCATCAGTTTGCGTTGTTACCACGAAAGAGAGAAGATGGCTACCGGCGTCGCGTCTCCGGTATGCCTCTTTTGCTTTATCGTGATTTCATTAACAGGATTATCGAATGCACAAGTGTTGACACCACCGTATTTCAATTTGGCTCAAGGCAGGAACATTACCGCAACGGCAACATGCGGCATTGGCGTGCCTGGTCCTGAACTGTATTGTCGACTTACCGGTACAACAGCGAGTGATACTTCCAGGAGTAGTGGTGGTGCATCGGGTGGCCCATCCACGGAGGTTATTCAGGGACAGCTGTGTGATTATTGCAACCCAGATAATCCAGCCCAAGACCATAGACCCGATTATGCGACTGACGGCACGGAAAGATGGTGGCAAAGTCCACCCTTGTCCAGACTGGGGGTTGAGCTCAACAAAGTCAATCTTACCATTAGTTTGGGACAGGTAAGAGTAAGAGCATCAACTAATCTAGATCTAGATCTAGTCAACTATCTTGCGATACCTTCCCAGAATAAATCGAGAGATCAAGAATCTAGATCTAACATAATCCAACAAGAAAGAAGCCGTTTATTTGCTTCAGCAGGGTAGATCTAGAGATCTAGATCTATATAGATAGGCTACATGTATCTAGGCCTATCGTAATCTGTTGGAATTGCGTATGTCAGCATTTTAGACCTATTGCTCATGTTGCCCACATACTAAGACTTAGGCTAGAGCTTTGTGATGAATTTCTGTGGATTGCTGGAACTAGGCCTAAAGAGGCTAAAGAATGAGTGTGAGCGAAAGTGTGTGACAAAGAAAAGAGAACATCTAGATCTAGAGCTAGATCTAATACTAGTTTGGGGGGGAAAAGATCTAGATCTAGATCTAAATGAGATTGAATGTGTTTGAAAAGATGTTTTGTACTATGTTAATTAATGGTATTACACTTTGGGTCTAGATCTAGAGTAATTTTTTGCTTTTTTTTGTGTGTGTGTGTGTGCAAGAGAGAGAAAGAAAAGAATGTTATTTTCATCATTTTCCAAGGAGGGATTTGAATAGCCTAGTTCATTTATTTGGTGTCATCCAGCAAAATAGGGAGGGGGGGGGGGTCTAACAGTAACATCTGTTTTTTTTTTTTTTTTTTCAAAGAGGGTTTCAGAAGTAGATCAGTGCTGCTGTTACTGTCAAGCTTTGTCATGCAGTTTTAACAACAGTTTTAAATGCTAAGTTGGCAAGGTGATACATAAGCCTAGAGTCTAGATATGTAAAATAGAAGAGAGTGCAAGGAGGACAAGGTATTCCATAAACTGTACTCTGGGAAGGAGAGGGGGAGCTATAGCAGAACTAACTAATGTAAGAGATACCTCCAACTTTCATGATTTGTTCTTATACCCTAGAAGTTGGATACACAGTATAGTATCTGATTTTGTGAAAGTTGATGCTTAGTGCAAATTTCTACTGCTGACTAGTTTTGCATCTATTCATCATAGGTCAGTAATGATCATATTGAGACATTGGTATTGCATTCTTTTGTAAACTTTGTAAACACTATGGATAAGTGTTCTTTTTGTACAGTTTGTCTCATGTAAAGCTTGAGCAGCTTTCCTCTTTGTTTATGCTACATTCAGTTGATGTACTGGTACTAGGTTCATTGATTTCCCCATGGATGCACATTATTCACTTCATTAAAAGACAACTGTGTACAACA
This sequence comes from Peronia verruculata, assembly GCA_038406235.1. Taxonomy (NCBI): domain Eukaryota; kingdom Metazoa; phylum Mollusca; class Gastropoda; order Systellommatophora; family Onchidiidae; genus Peronia; species Peronia verruculata. The sequence goes on from JBCAUA010687468.1 coordinate 9,626, forward strand.
ATAGAATATGAAATTACATGTACCATTGAAGTGGTAACACATTCTTGAGTGTAGAAGGATAACCTTTTGCAGTCAGCACGGGCACAGCTTTAAGGTTTGCCACAAACCATTTGCTTCGTGAGGCATAAAATAATTAGGGAAGGTTGCCGTGCCCTCTCGGGCCTGGGAAAATAATGACCATTGCAGCGTAAGCAGACAGTTGGGGGAACTACTGGCGCAGAATGTCCCAATGGGCAAGCATAAGAACAACAACATTGTTACGATGTCCAACTAACTGGTCATGCCGACCCTCAGGTAGACACAGCCGGTCTGACACACTGACCACTACAATGTTAACATACTTTCAGAAAACACGTTTTATTTTCTGATTATGTTTTAGCGCTGGGTCTCGAGAAAATGAGGACTTAATTTCTTTTGGCGATCTTTGTCGTATTAAAAAATTGAATAGTGAACAAAATGCAGTCTTCACACAATGAAATGACCATTACGACAAGTTGCATACGATTAATCGGTTGGAGACATAATGCCACAATGGCGAAAAAGCCGTTTTGCCAGAGCAGGTTGGACTGGTGGTCAGTGCTTTCCTTTCATTTCAACCGCAGATGGAGGGCAACATGAAAGGATTGGGGGGGGGGGGGGTGCTGCTGCAATGAAATAAGGGAAGGAAGGGAGAAAGAAAAAAAGACGGGCACAGCGCCAGTTGGCGCACACCTGGAAGGAGAGGGGAAGGGGGGGGGGCATGATGAAAACACGGAGAGAATCACAGCTGATGACTTCTGGTCTTTTTTTTTCTGGCCCAGTCTTTTGAGCACACACTGCAGAGACACTGTTTGAAATGGTTTTTAACGCCAATGGGCTCCACCCCCCTCTCCTCTCCCATTTTTTTTTTCTCACAAAATGAAATTACATGTATTGCTGTTTAGAGTGACGGGAATTTTATCATTTGTGGCCCGATCAGCTCTAGGTCTACGTGACTGCACGCTGCTGTTATTGATGGCGGTGCCCAGCCGAACTATTTCTGTACTATTATATAGTAGAACGATCCTAAATGTTTAGCCCCACATGGAGCAATAGTTCATATTCGACTAATCAATAAACCTGGAATTCCCCAGCAGAGTGTTTGCCTCCCCCCCCCCCGCTCAGATATAATACTCACTGATGTTTGATACCCTCCTCCACGAGATCCGACAACGACTTGTCACCGGTTCCGTGCAAGTTTGTTGTTTTTGCCATTGTCATTGGCAGTAAACAGTTTGAAGCGTTTGTACACCCGTACCAAAATTAGACGGGATTTCCATCCGCTCGCTTGTTCGAAATAAATCTATTTTCTGTCATGTTCCATATCTCCCTCTGGATTATGGCGGCCGAATGCAGCGTGGATTAGGAGCTGCAGTGTCATGGGTAGTGAGGTATCTAAGTCATATCAAGCAAACGTAACAGGCAAACATGACTATGCTTTCGCTTTTTTTTTTTTCGTCATTGATACCATAGGAACTTCAAATTCGTGCGTTTAGGGAGACACATACTTCAGAACTGAGACATTGCTGAACTTAAACTCACAACTGATTAAAGCGACATACTGAAAGTCAAAGCCCAGACAGTTTTCCACACAGCCTGTCAAAACAAAGCAAAGCGCCTGCTGGATTCGCTAAATCAACGACCTCTCAACCAGTTCATTCATAAACGAGAGCATAACCGATTAGGTTTCATTTCTTTTTTTTTTTTCAATTGGGATAGCCAACTAAATGTATTGCCTGACATAAAGGCCGACATGGCATTCTAGAAGAAAATAAGGTATTACATTACATGTAGAGCTGCTGAGAATTCGAGAGTGTTTTACAGCTTATTTTTATTTATAGGTCAAACGACTTTTTAGCCAGGGGCTGGTGACCTGAGTGGGTGGAAATTAATTTAAACGCGCGTGTCATGAAAAAAAAATTCAAACGAATGTACCATTCAAAACAAGGCCCCTGAACTTGCCATTGAAAAATACCATGGCCGAGATTCATTCTGTAATTTTATCTGACGGGTGACCCATCAGTGCCTCATGGCTCGAGAAACTAATGCCATACTCATACTACTTGGGCCAGCCATTCATTGGCCATAAGATCAGATTCATTGGCAAGTGTGAACGATCGAGAGGATGGGTATCGGTTTCTCTATCAAAGTGTAGCAGGTTTGAAACATACAGGGACGTGGGAAAAATAGAGCTTGTTCTATCAGTGGTTCCACGCTCTCTTGGCTTCTTGGGCAGCTGAAAGCGGGGCGTCCAGTCCTTTTGGTTAATACCAGAAACAGTGTTACACTTGATAAAACGATGAATTTAAAAAAAAAAAAAAATAATAATAAAAAAATAAAATAAATAAGGACAGAAAAATGATACATGTACTTTGAACTCAGACCGAGGGCAATGGTATCCAAAATTCCTTTGATCAAATTGGTACACATTTAAAGTGGAATACATTATGTATAATTCGAGTCTCGGAAGACCTATAGGCACGAAGTAGAGAAGAGTGTGCTTCGGAGAGATGATTGTTAGTTTTGATTTGTTTTTTGTTTAAGTTTTTCACAGAAACACGTCGTTTGTAATGTAGTTTGGTTGAGCTGTGGTTTATATTGTTATCAGTGCATGCTAAGTGCAGCCCTTTTGATAATTTCAATTTTCTTGAACATAGATCATGTCGGCTACCTAGGAACAGGGTTACCGCGATCTTGTATAACTTGCACCCCTCGTTAAATATCTCCAGACTCCCGCCCCTGTCTTCCGTTCAAAGTCAGCAAAAGCGCCTTTCTACGCTCTCTCCCTCCCCCCCTCTCTCTCCCCTCCCCCAGCGCCACCCTAATGCTGTACTGTTGCTCTTTGTCGGTTTCATCTCGAGGCAGGCACCGCCCTTAATGACCTCTCCAGATGTTTCGACTCACAACTCTGATGTTTAAAACGACGTTTCCGCTGGTCTCACTTACCACAGGAAACCGCACATTTTGTTTCTCCGTTCTCCCCTCTCCACCATTTCCTTCAGACCACTTGTAACGCCTTGCTGTAAGTGTCAGGTGTGAGTGCTTGAAGTGACTGTGACCTACTCACAAAGGGAAACTGGCATTTGGGACTGACTGACAGCCCAACACTATAATGCTGTACACATTCTATCCAGGCTAGACGTACATCACGCCTAGTATCCAGCACCCACATCGCCCGTTCCCTACATGAGACAAAGGCATGGTTGTTATTAATAAGAGCCAGTGGTGTTAAGAGCGGTTTAAACTAGCACTGAGCATGTAGACTTGAGTAGCACTTAAGATGTATGAAATAAACAGTATTTAATTTGTAAAGGAATTTCGTTGCACAGAAGCATATGTATGTACATGTAACATACACGACACGCACTTGCACACATTACATAGGCTTTAATGTCAGAAATAGATCAGAAGAAGGCAGACTAAAAAAAAAAAAAACAAAAAACTGCTGTATCTTGATACGCGTGTCGCCGATGGCAGACGTGAAGTTCTTTAGACTTTGTGCTGATTCACTGATTCTTTTTCTTTTCACATAGTCCTTCTTCCCCCCCCCCCCTCCTTTTTTTCAGTCTGTTTTATATTACTTTTGACCAAATACCACGTTTCTTACACATTTGTGAATAATATACATATCTAGATCTAGCTGTTTCTCAAGTCTTTTAGTTTTGTTCCTGTTCTCTCTAAATCCCAAGTTACTTTCGCATCCCGGCCGGAGTGTTGGCAAAGAGAACTTTCTGAAATCAAGCGTGTTTCTCATCATGTTCTTATCATTTAATTAGCAAGCGTCCTCTTTATACTATTACTAGGCACTCTGAGTTTCGCAGTGCTCAGGCAGGCAGGCTGTGCTCTGCTGTAGTTCTTGATAACATCGACGTCTACGTTCGCACACGTATTACGTTCCAAGGCGCTCCACCCAGTAGGATTCCAAGACGCTCCATCCAGCCCGGGTGCGATAGTCCTACTTTTTCTCCGAGCACCCGGCGCTTATCAAGCACGGGATACCGGAGCAGGGCGAGGCTCCCCCATTTTGCACTGGCAGCTTCATGTTGGATTTTGCTCACCCAGAAAGTGTGTAAAACTAAGACAAGGGCTCTCAGACTGGTACCAGTATACCCACCGTGACTAAACGTAGACGAGGTTTCTCAGATTAGTGTAAAGGGTTCCACGTGAGATTTTGCTCACGAGGGTTCTGAGGTTGGTATCAGCGGCTCCGTGTCAGATTTTATTTATCTAGAAGACACTAGTGATTCGACGCTAGATGTTACAGATCCAGAAATCGTGTAAGACGGGGTTACTAGATTGGTGCTGGTTGTCCTGGCAAATAAATTTGAATATCCATCGAAGGGAAATCAGTAGGCAGTGGTAATGACTGATTGTTTCACGTTGAGTCGAACGTGTGATTGTTTCGCTTTATGTCCATTGAGCCTCCCACTTTTCATTATGGAAAGTTTGCCCTGTTTTTGTAAATAATAATAATAATAATGATAAATAGTAATAGTTTCTCATCGAATGGGTGGGTATGGAGATACAGTGATGCTGCTTGCTGAAAATTATGCGATACGAAACATGAGTATCTTAAAAGAAATATTTATGATTTTATGTTCTTGGGAGTCGAAGATTCCAGAATTACGAACTTCCGCGACGCGATTCGCAACCGATGTAGTCATTATGTCAATTGCCTGGCATTTATTATAGAAATAAAGCATGAAACATATAGAATATTTATATACATGTAGTATCATACATGTAGTCTCATGAAAGAGGGGAGAACCAGTGGTTTACATTCTCCAGCCGAGGGCTATTTCAGGCGCGGGGGGGCTCACATGTCGGTGGGTCAGGTCCATGAACATCCCAACAACTTGGAATGTGTGGCTGTGGTTGCGTCTCTCAGCAACTTAACCTAGCCGGCTTCTGTTGACCTAGTTATCCCTTCCCCCTGATAAATCTGCCCCAGCGGCTGATTTGTTCCAGCATGATGGTGAATACCCCGCTGTTTTATAACTCTAGCGTCTTTGTGACTCAAAAACTTCACCATCATGGGAACATTTGTATAGTGGTCAACTGAATGTCTGTGTATACTGATACAAAGAATCAAATTATGTGCGGCAGAAACTAAGTAATTGATCAACGAACGAACTCTTATAAAGAAAGAAAGGAATGACTAAAAAGAAAGAAAGAAAGAACAAGAAGAAAGCGAAAGAAAGAGAAAATAAACAACAATCCCGGTTTAGATTTGACCATAGGACATTTAGGGATTTTATTTTCCTTATGGAAAGTCTCAGTCCCGGACAGATTTAATACATGCAATAGAATGGTTTAACTCTCGTCCAGCGTCTTCCTCACCATCTTTCCTAGTCCTGTTGAACGAAATAGCAACTTGTTCACCCCCCCCCTCCCCCAATCCGCCCAGGCTTCATCTTGAGATCTCTGGTGGGAAAATGTCCCCATACGAATGGTGAAGTTTCTTTGGTTTGCATACATAGATATGGATGTTAAAGAAATACGGATTGCCTGTGCAGAATTGCAGCCATTGGTTTGAAGACAGCAAAACTGAACTGTTCTTTCTACATGCACAGCTATAGCAGCGCATCTCTGGGAAGGCCACAGCATGCATCACATTTAGCGGCGTGGTTAACAATCGATGACATAATACTTCTGTTGTTAGGTGTCACGCCGTATGACAGTTCTAAGGTCTCCTGTTGGTCACCACCAAACGACCCTCCCCCCCTTTTTTTTATTTCCCGTACTCTCCCCCCCCCCCAAACACACACACACACAGAGAGTCATAATCAGCCTGACACATCAGTTCTAACGTACTTTGACAAAACAGTCCCCC
>JBCAUA010687579.1:0-15474 GCA_038406235.1 Peronia verruculata
CCGAAGGTTATCCTTTTTTCTGTCTTTGGCAGTTTAATGTCTGTCGTCCTACCCCCCCCCCCCCCCCCCCTTAACCCCCTCCTCTCCTTTACGATTCTCGGAAATCTCAGGGGCTACTGTTTCTTTCCACACTCCATTCTGACATTCCACATTGTGTAAGTCTATCTCACAATTATAAATATCAGTCTTCTTCTTCTTTTTTTTTTTTAATTTCTCGCTCTCTCTCTTGCTCTAACTTGGTCTGCATGCTGTCATAATAGAATTGTGATGAAGAAAGATTAAGTGCGAAACCAATGTTTATTTCCTCAAAATACCTGTATATATATATACATATATATATATATATCTATTTTGTAAATCCATGTCTCTGCCTTTCTCTGTCTGCCAGTCAGTCCATCAGTCTGTCTATGTTTTTCACTTTTCATATGGCTTATCTTTGACATATTTTCTTACTTTTTTTTTAGCTCAGTGTTTTTTTAAAAAAAATTCTTTTCTTTTATTTAACATACATTCTCTTAACAAAAAATTTGTTCGCACGAATTCCTGATGTTTTACAAATCTGCACCAGACAGATCAAAGACATTGTCTCCGCATGAGATAAAAGACAAGGTCAATGACATCGCTCACTCAGAGTTCAGATAAACTCAGAGATTTTCAGTGAAAATTGGAAATGTAAAGGAGGTGAGTCTTATAATCGTCGTCTTCAATTTAACGTATTACTCAGACAAAATTTATGCTTACATTTTTAAGCTTAAAATGTATCTTGCTCACAGAAAACGCCTGTTTTACCGTTTTCCAAAGACTCTAGCTCAAAATTTTACTTCGTTGAAAGATGCCACCTTTAGATATATATTATTTTGAAGTCGTGTAAAGTCTTACATGGAAGTGAAGCGCTTACGGAGACTCGTGGGAATATCGTACAAAGGTCACATTGCACAGTGAGAGAGGAAGTCCAAGAAGCAATGAGGCCCCATGAAGAACTCTTTGAAATTGTCAAGAAACACAAATTACGGTGGTTTGGACGTGTCTCATCGTCAGCAAGCCTAGCCAAAATGACTCTTCAAGGTACAATTGAAGGGGGTCGAAAAACAGGGAGACATAGAAAAAGATGGGTTGACAACATCAAGGAGTGGACAGGCCTAGACTTTGCTGATTTTCACAGAGCAACCTCGGATAGGAATATATGGAAGAAGATTGTTGCAAAGTCTATGATGGTGTCCCAATGACCTTAACGAGTTATAAGATAGGAAGGAAGGAAGACTCTAGACAGTTTTAAAATGAACACGATAGGGCATTTTTACTTTGATAGGCGCCAGAACTTTTCAAAGAAATGGGTAGTACTCACTACATTCGTGCTTAACTCACGGATTCCCGTTGGTGTCTGGGCCAGAGCAGTACAGTCTAACTACCCCCATCATCCTATCATCTCTTTCGAGTTGATTTGAAATGACTCGCCCTCTCTCTCTATCCTCTACTCTTCTGGTGCATTCTTCCAAAGTTAGATTCGTCCAGTATTTGATGTCATATGTCCACATTCTCCTCTGTCTTCCTCTCGCTCGTTTTCCCTCGATCTCCCCTCCCACTATATCCTAACAGCAGATGGTGTTTGTTTGTTTGTTTGTGGTGGGGTTTAACGACACATCAGCATAATTACGGCTATAGTGGTTAAGAAACACATTCAGATACGTTTACATGTCAAGAAGAAGAGAGGAAAGAAAGCGTGACAGAAGACAGAATCAAGGAGAGAGATAGAGAAGAGATGTCAACCCTGGAACGAGGAAGCAGATGGTGTTGCGTTGTTACTTACATTTTTGAAATACAAGTTGGACCACTGTGTATTGCAGCTCCTGACACTTAAATTACAGGTGATCTTCACTACGATTCCTTTGCTCCATTGCTGTAAAACTGCTGAAGACGCCTGACTCGTGTCAGTTATCATTCGCATTACTTTTTTGTTTTTGTTTATTTTGTTTCTGGGAATTCTTGCCTGCCTCGCGACTTCAATTTCAGCCTGCAATGACGTGAGTTTCTTTCTTTTTTTTTAAATGAGGTTCGAGGGTTCTATTTCACAAACTAATAACTAATCTCGAGGCTTACAATAACATGGATGCCACAGCAGCGTAGCTGATAGTAACACCGTGACAGGACATAAAATATGGCTGTCAGCAAGTTTACCTTTAGCTTTATGTTATACTTACTTACGTCTTGTGTTCAGGCATACAAAAACACCGGATTGTACTCTTATACTATGGCAATCCCGCTGAATATCGTAGGGGGGAAATAAATATGCCTGTCTGCAAGTTTACACTAACGGTAGGGCAAACGTATTTGCATTTTGTCTAGGCTTACCCTGTTCACGAGTGTCCCACGCTTCTCCAGTTAACGAATGTTTTATGCCATCCTATTTTCCATCCTCACCCTGTCCTTCTTAGTCCTACTCTCTACATTCAATTATCCATCCCTTAAATTGGCTCTGTCCTTCCGCTCTGAAGGGGTTGGGGGGGGGGGTCCTGAGAGTCATTTTTTGAAACCGCTGGGAGACGATAATTGAATCATTACCGTCGGTTTTGGCATGCTCAAATTAGAGTGAAACAATTAAAAAAAAAAAAAAGAAATCACTCATGGTTGCCATAGCAACGGCCACTATCTTGGATTTTGCTACTCGATATTGCATTACTTTTCTCTAACAGGCTTCATTATTATCTAACAGATTTGCTTGAGGTTTTTTCAGTCTAATATCTTAATTTCATCGGGCCAACATTTTGATAGCGTGCTTAGTTTCTTTCTAAGATTTTTCAAAATATTGGTATGTAGAAAGGCCACAGATTTTTTTTTTTCGATGATTTGACCCCAAAATCCAAATTTCTCAAAAATTAAAAATGATATTTTAAAAATCCCGCCTGACAATAATCATATATGATTTTATTCTGTATTCATGCCAAATGTCCTTATAATTGGTCCAGAAATAAGAAAGTAGCTTTTATATGGGGCTTTCAAATTATTTCACATTCCAGAGCTATCTCCGTGATTACTATAACTTATTTTGCATCAGCGTCTTTTGTGTACCATTTGCCCTAAGAGAGCGAAATATTGTCGATCTATCTTTGAATATCGAACCCCTACTGAGTCAAGCTCTGCATGTTAGAGGTATTGGTCAACCACTGAATGACCACCCTTTCAAAACCTTAGACTGGACATATCGACTTGTTTATAACATTTTCATGTTGGCAAAAGACATAACTCTTAAGAACAAAGAAAAACCCCAAAACGATTATTATTATTATTATTTTTTTTTTTACCAAAAACCCTGTTTCAGAACCCGCTCCCCCCCCCTTAGAGGTTTGCATTTTTGTCTTTTCTTCAAGACTTACAGCATCTGAGACCTGCCATCTTCATGTGGCACCAGTCCTTCTGTAAATAAAGCCAACGCCACACAAGAGACAACAGAAAAGACAACAGGAGGAGGTCATCGCTACCAGGTGGTCATAATAGTCCCAGTTGTCTGTTTGCTACCACACGTTGTCAAAACAGGTGCAATGATCTCTTGCTACTGGGTGGTCTTAATAATATTAGAACTACGTCTTCCAAGGTATTTGAAACAAATTTACAGCTCATCCTGAGTCTAACCTGAATCCCAGCCCTCATTCTTATCCCAACCTAACTCTGGCCGCAAATCTAATCCCAACCCTAAATTTTACTCTAATCTAACCCTTCAGAAGCCACTTGATCTGATGTGGAACTTCTCCCTTTAGAAGTCTAAGATCTAGATCTAGAATCTGCAAAGCCTAATTTAATGTGGCAAATCAAATCAATCAATGCAATTTGATTAGTTATAACGTTTTTAAAGGGGAAGGCCGTTATTTTGACCTCCTGGTCGTATCAGTCGTTGTGAATACAATATGATCTGCATTTAAAGGTGTTTGGTATTGAGGGAGGAAGTGCACCGTCTGGACAAGGGTCTGGCTCTTGACGGAAAATGTTGGGGAGTTCATCAGCGGAACAGGAAAAATTCGAATCAGCATTTCCAAAGGCTCAATGTCGTCATGACTTCTACGCAGAGGCTCCACATCTGATCTGCTCGGACAAGGGCAAACATCTTCGGTGGTCTCCATGTGTAACTTTGAAGAACACTTGACAATTTCAGATGGATTCCAAAACAGGCGGGAGTGCTGCTGTTCGGGAAAAAAAAAAAAAATCCAAAAGCTCCAAAATTCAGTTTCTACCCAAACTTTATATCCTCAGATCAAGAATGCTAGAGACCACACTATGTAAGAATATTAAATCACGACAAGCTGGCTGGTCCCAGTATCGTGCCAACAGTTATCATTTATTTTTCATTATTATTAATGGAAGTGTCTAAAATCCCCGAGCGGGGATATAGACCTGGGGGCTAAAATCCCCGAATTTGCTTTTGCGCATGCGCGAAAATCAAAACCGGCACTACGGTCCCTAGAGGATACTTTAGCGTTAGGGTGGTCTTATGCTGGTAGAGGGTCTCATACATGTTAGCGTTAGGGAGGAGCGTTACCCGCTCGTCGGACCTACATGTTAGCGTTAGGGTGGACTTGAGCTGGTTGAGGGTCCCAGCAGATTAAGCCAGCGGGATTGTTTTATTATTTGGTATACTGTAGTCTCAGTCCTGGGCGATCGGGGATTAAAGTCCCAAACGCTAATTTCCCCGTTCGGGGATTTTAGCCGCTTCCATTTTTAATTCCTATGTAATTAAATCTTTAAAAGTACCCACGACTGTTATTATTTGGAGGGCATGTTATGGTTTTTATAAGCTTTTCAACCTCATGTAGAGGTGGTTATCTCAGGTAAAAAAAAAAAAAAATATCATAACACTATTGTGTTATGTGATCACTTCACTTGGAGGGCATCTAGGTTCAATAGACTTTAAATTTACTGTCTGTAAGTCTCTCATAGCGAGGAAGCTTGGTCATAACTCTCTTACCATCCCGTATTTTTTTTTTAACGCGCTTCGCGCTTACTGTCACTGTGCATTCGTGTTTCATACTTTAAGCGCCGAGGCTCTGTTCAAATTAGACTGAAGCTGTCTGTGCGCACCGGGTCTATTTAACAGATGCAGTATATCTCTGCTGTGGAGATAATTTCATCAAGAAATCCCTACATGAGAAATACTCTTCTAAATGCTCTCTTTCCTATCATCATCGTCCGTCACCCCTACCGGGGTATAGACCACGAACCAGAGATTTCCAATTCCTTTTGTCCTGTGCGAGAGCCTCAAGCTGTCTCCAGGGATGCCCGCTCTTCTCAATGTCATCATCAAGACCTCTTCTCCAGGTCATTCGTGGCCAACCTCTGTTTCGTTTGCCCTGTGGGTTCCACTTCAGTGCGTGTCTGGTTATACTGCTTGCTGGCTTTCTGAGGGTATGCCCAATCCAACGCCATTTTCTCGTACCAGTCTCCTTTTCCAAGGGCAGTTGGCCTGTCCTTTCCCACAATGCATCATTTCTTATCCTTTCTAGCCATTGTATCCTCAGGATTCTTCTTAGGCATGAGATGATGAATGTTTGAAGTCTTTTGAAATTTGTTCTTGTGTTTGTCCAGGCCTCTGATCCATATCTCAGCACTGATTTTTGCATTTGAGTCGAACAGTTTCAATTTTGTCTACAATGAAATATTTCTAAGTCTGTTCAGCCAGTCACATAAGTTCCAAAAAAGGGTGTACTACTAATGATTAAAAACAGAAAAAGAAAAATTGGTTGTCAAACATAGGCTCTGGAAATGGTATTTAACATCATTGATGTCAAACTTATGACTTTAATTGGAATTCTGACTTTTTAGTCATCGCCAACTTTCCTTGTGGTCATCGTGCTTATTTCCTCACACTTAACAACATGCAGTTGAGTGGTAGTGTGAGAGTTATTGATAAAAAATCAGAGTTCTGACAATAACACATAAAAGTCCATGATCTTAGGAAGTTTAAAGTAAGAGGGCAGTTGTTTGACTAGATCTAGACTAGAGATTCTAGATCTAGGAAATAGATCTAATCCAATCCCACTTGATGATTATGATGATAGCACTGCCCATGAGATCTTTTTAGTTCTTGGCATTTCCACTAGTTGTATAATTTTTACTGTCCCATCCCAGTATCTTGTGAAAACTTGCAAATTTCTTTCAAAATAAGGAAAACCTCTAGCTCTAGCAATCATGGAAACCCTAGATTTTTTATAGTGTCTTACTTTATGTAACTGGACAGCGCTGTGACTGGGGGAGTGGTGGGTGTCAGGGGAAATTTTTGGGCTTTTTAATGAAAATAGTTTGACATCCCTGTTGACATTCACATTACATTAATTCAATTATGTTCTGCTGGATGTTCAAGTGAACATTTCAAATTGGGCATATATTTTGCAGTATCTGTATGTGCAGATTTTCTTTCGTGATTGAGTTTTGCAAGGAATACAAAATAGGTAATTTGCCTCCTGAGTTGTGTATCCTTATAGTCAAGTTGCTGGTGTGACGTTCAGTCCACTTTTAGAAGTTTGCTTCATTGTGTTGATGATTTGTCCATTTCTCTTCAATTAGATCTTGGCTCTTAACATTTTTCAACTATTGACTGCTTCTGTCACTAAATCCAGAACTAACGACTAGATCTAGGTTCTAAACATCAGTCCCACCAACAAATAAGCTATGCGCCAAAGAAAGAGAAAATCACACAGTGGTCCTCTTCTTTGCCACCAGTTTTTCATTGCCTGATACCACACTGATTTTTGCCTGGATGGGTAGCCAGTGCATCAACCTAGTAGCCTTTTTCTGGGTCATATCTTCATACTGTATATGTCAGGCAGGCCTGGAGTTGAATTTGTTAGCTGGAAACCCTCTTCTCTTTAGTGTTTTCCCCTTACACCTTTTCCTATAGTCCCTCTCCATAGGAGTAGGCCTAGATTCAGGTCTAAATTATGTAGATCTATATCTGTTGAGGACACGAAGCCAGGCTTTATCATCATCACTACTCGATCTCGATGTCTGGTTCTGGCTCACTCACATATTCTGACCCAGAATCATTATATTCGTCACCTTCAGTCTCCTCACCTGGAAAATACCACTGTACATGTATTTGGATTTTTTTTTTAAAAAGGGATACACAGTGGTGTTTCTTGGACATTCTGAAGGATTTTTGTCTATCTAGAAGTCTGCTAGGCGATTGTTTGCATTCTGACTTTATTAATTGCTGTAGGCTATTTAGAGATTGACTATAGTCACAGCAGTAAAGAAACCACTAGAGTTATTTATTCGGAAGTGTGTACAGTGGAACTCGGATATTACAAAATCGGATGTTGTGAAATCTCAGTTATAAAGAAAAGAATATGCAGTCCCGTTTTATTTCTTTCTTCTAATAAAATCTCCGAATTTGCGAAATACCAATCCTCCCAATCTCGCTTATAGAGAAATAATTTTCCCTGAAAATGACCAGTAAAACCAGGTGGTGGCGTGCCGAAGATGGTTATGCAAAGTACTGTACGTGCGACCAACTTTTCACTTGCTCAATCATTAGTAAATCTCAAAACTCTCTTGGTTTGCACTCAAAAATGATATGGGGGACACACAGAGGCACACAAGAACCCTAAAATGGCTCATCTATTTATGGGGGGTAGGAAGCAAAATTAAAAAAAGAAAATACCCCCAGAAGGCCAGAAAACGGCAACAAGAGACACAGAAGTCATGGAAAGAGGGCCAGTATGTAAAAAAAGGCTGTTCTGAGGCTGAAAGCCAAACACACAACTCTTCATGTTAATTTTTCAATAAAAAAAAAACTTAAAACGCTTTTTCTCAAAACCTGGTTTCTTGACAGTTTTTTGCTATCTCCTTTTTTGTTTTGAAACTGATTTAAACCAAATTTGGTACACATTATTGTCACCACAAAACCCAAAAAATGACATATGTGCGTTAAATTCGATCTGTAAATTTTAGAGAAAAATTGTTTTTTAGTTTGAAAAAAAAGTGAAATTTGAATTTTTGCTATACTGCATTTTCAAAAATGTACAGAAAATTTTCTATTGCATGGGAAGGGCTGGAAATACCTAACTTTTTAGATATTATATCAAACAATATGTTCACCAGGACTAGATAGATTTTAAAAGCAGTCAATTTAGGGACAGCAAAATCCAAGATAGCGGCGCTCCTATGGCAACTGTCTGAAAAAGTCGATTTTTTTTTTCCATTCTTTTCTTCTAACTTGAACATGCTGAATTAGATGGAAAAGGTTAAAATAACCTATCTACAATAATAATAAAAAAAAAACAAAACACCCCCAGGCCCCCTCTAGCCGGGAATTTATGATGTGCACGTAGGTCATAAGTTTAATTGTATGGTCTTAGTTGTATAATGTATTCACCATCACACCACCACCAATCTCATTATCATCACAACAACTGCACTCATAAGCAAGTGACTGTCACCAGCTGATGAGTAATTTAGTGTATCACCAAATTTTATTCTTGGATCCTAGAGTTGTTTTGTTGTCATCATAGTTTTACATGATTGCTCCCTTCAGTCAATTCTCTATCATTCCTTAGTAACCATTTCACTATAATTTAAAACAATACACTAGCACTAGCAGTACCATTGTGTACCAGATTATCATTCCTTCTCATGTTTAATAGCATAAACAAGCACAGCATCCCAGTCTCAGTATCATCGTTACACTGCTACCTCCAGTATTTGCAGAAAAAGCAAGATGGCAATGACAGACAGAATTTTACGACAGCTTGGAAACAAGTAAAAACCTGCCAGAGGCACCTGCTGACACGCTACCAATATGAACTAGAATCCAGGGCACAGACTTACAAATTTTTTTTTTAATAGGTCAATACACAAATAGTTGACAAAGATACAAGCATGCCTTGAAAATAATAACACTAAAAACTTGATAATAAAAGGTAATTATTTAGTTCAGTGAGAATATAATACAGGACACATAATGTATATTTGTTACAGACACAACACCTAAAACTAATATCTAATTGAGAACGAAAGATATGTATGATGTCATCACTTCCTGCTGCATGAAGAAATACTCATAGTGTGCATTTCTTCATGTACATGAAGAAATACACACATCCTATCTATTTTATTTTTGTGTCAGGTAAGAAAAGTCTGCCAAATGTAAAAAAATCTCAAAATCAACAAAGAATTTCTATTCACTTCCTTAACTAAAAGGTACAGACCCCCCCCCCCCCCCTAAAAATCCTCCAAAATAGCCAAAAATACCCAAAAATGCCCAAACAGCAAAAAAGTGCCTCAATTGGGTAGCAGGTAGGTAAAAGCTGTCACATAATGTGCACATTACACAGCTGCGTTTTTCTCAGATCATAGGCAATGTTTAGTTGATTGTTTCCATTAGTCAAAGATATGTCTCTGTGTGATAAAAACAGCTGTCCTTATTATGTGTATGTGTTTTGATTATATCTAATGGTTCCTGACCTTTCTTGATTTATAATTTCATCAATAATGCCCAGCTTCTTTCAAAGATCGAATGAGTTTCCATGTTGAATGAATCCATGGTATGGCTAGTTACCCTGTGGATAATCGCACAATTGACTCAAGTGTTTTAAATTAGCCAGACTGGATGAAGTAGGAAAGCAACTGACTAGTCACAAGGTGAAAGTTATTCCTCCTTATAAGAAGAACCAATCATGGGCATTTAATGGTTACACAGTCACACATCCCTGATCACTCCCCCTCCTTGTGTCCCTCTTCCCTCCACCCCCTCCCCATTTTACTGCATCCCTAGTGCTGCTGTGCATTAATCTCAAGTGGACCATATGGGTGAAATTATATTATGAGTATTCTGTGTGTCTGGCTCAGCACCAGACTTTTAGGCGGCTCCACAGATTTTTTATTTAGGAGCAGGTTCTTAGGGAAATAAATCGTGGAAAAATTCCGTTTCAGCGGGCTTTCAGATGGACCGGGCTCTTGGGTAGCAGGGTCTTAGACAGAGACTATTGTATTACATTTTTTTTTTTCTTATATCATAGAGAGGGGGGATACAAATTGTAAGAGTCAATGGAATTTGCATGTTGTTATTGCTGTGCATTGAGGAACGATTCACGGTTTAGATTTACGTAAAAGCATTATTTTGAATATGGCATTTGAGAAAGATTGCTCTCAGGCTTAGTGTAAAATGGACATTCACAATTTTTCTCACAACAATTATTTAAGTATTTTGTGCTAAAATTTTCTTTCTTTCTTTCTTTCTTTCTTTCTTTCTTTCTTTCTTTCTTTCTTTCATTCTTTCTTTCTTTCTTTCTTTCTTTCTTTCTTTTCTTTCTTTCTTTCGTTCTTTCAGTCATTCATTCTTATTTATTTCTTTTTTACACTAGAGGTATTGAGCAAGCAGTGTTAAAAAAAAAAAAATTCATTGCTTCATGTCTTTCGAAAGATGTGATCGCCATAAAAATGATAACATTATACAATATTGGCAAGAAACCCCTATCTTTGTACCATATTTTTTCTTCGAAATTTTTCATAACGTTTGTTTCAAGCAAAGGGCTCAGAAGTGTTTTTTTTTTTCTTCTTTACCATGCTTGTTCAATAGCTTTGTGTCTGGCAAAGAAATGGAAGTAATAGGGCTGGTCAGAAAGATCTCCCACTTGATGGAGCAAAACCGGAGAAGATTTGATACATATCAGCTTACCATATTCAGTCTGAGGAAATGAACTGAGGATGCGCCCGGGCGGTTGACGTCGAGGTCCACCTCCCCAACGACACCAACAGTGATAGCTCTGGTTGTGAACGTGATCCGAGGCGTGGCCGTAGTTCGGGCTGCAATCGAGACTGTCGAGTTTGGGTAACGTGTGGCCAGCTGTAACACAAGCCGTAGAGAGAAATGGGAATTTCGTTTTATCTTTGTCAGGGTGATATTTGTTCTGTTTGTGTTGGGGTTTAACGACGCATCAGCACGATTAGAGCTATGTTGTGTCTAATACGGTAAGATACGTTTACACGTCAAGAAGAACAGAGGAAAGAAAGCAGCACAGAAGACAGCAGCAAGGAGAGAGAGAGAAGAGATGTCTCTCCTGGAATGTCAAGGATGGCACTAAATGGGAGACATCCCACCGATGGCGGGCTTACACCGCCTGCAGGTGGGAGCAGAGAACCTACTTATTAACCCCGGGCCCCCGCGGGGGATGCCAGAGTAACGTGGCTAGTTGGAGAGTGGGGATGTTGATGTGAGAGGAGGGTTAGATGGTGAATTCTTTCGACTCACAAATGACGCAATGGCAAACAATCTCTCTTTAACTCTTGTTTCCCGAAAAAAGAAAACCAATGCTGACTTAATTTTCAAGCATTTTAAAAAAAAAAATATTGGTATGTGTCTTAGTGTAATTTTAGGCCTTGGAGGAGAAAATATCTTTCGACATAATGTATAATCTACTGACCTGCAGGGAAGCACATATTTGATGGGTAAAATAAGAACAAGACACTATAAGATAATACCATATTGAGCAGATTACACCTATATAATGTACATTAAAGCAATTGCCGATACATTTAGTGCCCACCAGCCAGGCTTATAGAATTTATTCAAACATCACAAGTTAAAAACTGCTATAGCTTGGACAAGATATGTAACTGATAGGAGAAATGGTTTTCTGAAAACGATCTCAGTTGCTCAAGTTTTGCTTGTTTTCCTGCGTAGTTTGCCTGATTGTTATGTAAAGAGAATGATTTGGGCCTTGCCACATTGTGAAAACAGGAACATAATAGCCAATCAATGTCAAACTGTACCTGCGGGAGGACTTCGCCGGCACAGACATCACTGCAGGATGTATCCAGGAAGTGTCTTTGGTTGGCTGGCAGCTGAAATAAATCAGGATGGGAAAGTTGTGCAGTTGACATTTGTTACAGAGAGAGAGAGAGAGAGAGAGAGAGAGAGAGAGAGAGAGAGAGAGAGAGAGAGAGAGAGAGAGAGAGAGAGAGAGAGGGAGAGAGAGAGAGAGAGAGAGAGAGAGGCTGGCAAACGTATATAGGAGTAGTTATACAAAACTGTGGGCTCTGACAATAGAGTTCACCAATATCCCTGGAAATTCCATTTTCCCATGTCTTTGACCTTTGCCACTGCCGTAAGTTTGCCTCACTTCTTGACTTAACCCTGTTACGGTATGTAGGAAACTTATGATTAAAACTCTTTGCTGTGAGCTTTTTGAATTTAGATGCCTTCAAATAATAGTGGAGTAAGTAGTGTTAACGATTTAATGACGGAGGAATATGCTTGACCGACTTCTATTATTGTCAGAAGAATTGCAATAATTGAAAAGACTATAAAGGCGATAACTGTAATACTATCATTAGGGATAGAGTTTATATTTATAGAAGAAAAAAAGGAAGGGGGGGGGGGTGACTGTTTAGAACAGCAATCTTAAGATGAAGAAGTGAGAGGTTGTGTAAATAACCGGCAAATTTTGTAATGATGTGGATAAGCTGTAACATACGTGCAGCTGGTAAACTGTGACTGAAATTGTACAATAAGGGTGCAATAACCTATTGTCTTTCCAATAAATATTATAGGAAAAATATAATGAAATTTTATGCTGTTAGTTGAAAACGAAGGAAGATATGCGTTACGAGGTCAATAGTGGTAACAAGCAAACTGTTCCTGTGACAGCAAAACAGCATATCTACTAATGAACTAAACAGCATTTAATAAATTCATGTGAAACATCTGGAAACTGAAAATAGATTTCCATTTTGTTTTAAAGCCAAAACAGGTCCATCTATGTATGCTTAATATTACATTATTACAGAGAGTGTTTCTTTTGTTTTGATCCCAGAGAATGGAGCAGGACGCATGATATCATGTTATAAGGCACATGAATAAAAACTGACGCACTAACTAAATATATAAGGAGCCGGGGGTGGTCGGGGAGAAGAATATGGTTGATCGCAATAGGGCAAGCATGTCTCACGGCCAGTCGAAAAGAGACGCGTCACTGGGCTAGAATGGAAAAAGTGGGCTTTGAATGGGATGGGGAGGGGGGGGGGATATCAATGCAGAAATCGAAAGTGCATTCATTTCCGAACAAGACATCATCGGCATTGCCCTCGATTTGTAAGTATTTCTTCATTAAAATCAGGTTTTTGTGAGATAGACATGCAGATTTATGCGCCGTTTGACCATCCATTTAAATTCAAATATCGCGAAATTTCGATCATTGCTGGGGATCCCCGCCTTGTCTCTTTAAACTGCAACATCTCTGACTAGAATAAAGCTAGCTCAAGTTTTTTTTTCACCACTGAAAGCGTATGAAATAAGCTTTCACATGACATATGGCGAAAAATCGACAAACGTCTCATTTTGACTGGCTGCGAGACTAGTGAAACTTTAGTAAATCTGTGGGAGGTCCTAGTTACTGAACTCGTTTTTTATTTTCTCTGACCCCACAAAATCTTGGGGTTTCCCACTTGCATATCACATTCAGCGTCTATTAAATTCACTTGTCTCGCAGCGAGTGAAAATGACGCGTATGTCGATTTTTCACCATAATATGGAGTTTTTGGTATCATGTCAAAGATTATTTCATACCTTTCAGATGGTGAAAAAAGTTCTAAGCTTGCTTTATTCTAGCTAGAGATATTGCAATTTTAAACAGACGAAGGGGGCCCTCTAGCAACGATCAAAATTCTGAGAAAATCGATTTGAAATGAATGGTCGAACGCAAAATCTATATACCTACCTCACAAACACCCGATTTAAATGAAGTAATATTTATAAATTGAGGGTAATACCGATATAATCTTGTTCAGAAATGAATACACTTTCGATTTCTGGAATAAAAAAATAAATACAAAATCGATGTCTGACTCCTCTTATCACATTCAAAGCCTGATTTCTCGGTTCTAGACCAACGACTTACGTCTCATTTCGACTGGCAGCGAGATATTTGCAAATTTTAGGCAGTAAACTCACATTCTGTTTGGTTAAAGTATAACTGAGATAGCCATTCTGATGAGCTGCGTAGGCCAAGGTGTTGGCGGTGTATTCTGAGAGCCAGAGATACAGCATCTTGCTGGTGTCGCCGTAAGCTGGGAATGTAGGGGGAGAGTAAGGATTGGGTCTTCTTCCAGCCTTCCAGTACACCTCCCCCTGCAGAGAATAACACATTTCAACAGGTTACCCAAGGCCATAATCTCTGATACTGGTGATCTATTTTGCTTATTCTATACACGTTTTGTCTGACATGAAATATCAAGCACGCGTCAATATGGAGATAGATAGATAGATAGATAGATAGATAGATAGATAGATAGACAGACAGACAGACAGGCAGGCAGGCAGGCAGGCAGGCAGGCAGGCAGGCAGGCAGGCAGCCAGGCAGCCAGGCAGGCAGATAGATTGTGCAGTTTACGAATTTCGAGAGTGCGCACTCAAATCCACCAATATTCATAGTTTGCCAAAATCATGACTGCGTATCACAATATTGCTTTAGATGCAATTGTAGAACACAAGATTTAGGAAAAACTTAAAGAAAAACCTTTAGCAAACCTAAAAACGCTGAAGTACGTCAGGCGTTTTCCTACGCCATCATAAATCACTAGCTGGGTACCCCACAGCCTCCGTGAGACTTTTTAAAAAAAATATATAGTCTTGCGGCTTAAATGTTTTGGCCAGCATGCACCACCTCGATGCTGATATTTTGGTTCATTAAACTGAATAATTCTCAAAGAAAACGTATTTTGAACGCGTCATGTGTCCCGCACGGAAGTGATGGCGGACAAAATGAATAATAGTTCGGCATTTAAAAAAATACATTAAAACAACTCTGTAAATTCAATTCAAATAAAGAGTAGCCTATAACACAGTTGGGTATGAGTTGCCCACGTCTGTAATCTTATTGGAAATTTAAATTCCTGCCGATCCGACTTTATTGGACTATAAGAAAAGTGCCACGCCCCCTGATCGCTCTTATTATATAGATTAACACTACCCACTACTGTTATTGTTTTAGACAGCATATAGGCTACCATTATGGGTCTGTTACTCACGGATAAGAGTTTAAGACACAAATTTCCTTCTCACCGTAATGTCGAAAACATACTAGTCTGACCATCCGGCAGAAAAAAAAAAAAAACAAGAAAAAAACCGAAAAGTTCACGGACTGAAATCGTGTAAAGAAGAAAACGTAGACAAAAGGGACGCCCTAATAGATTTGTTTCGACCACGCGAACGGCTGGAAATCCCCATCTCATTTTCTTAAGGAGGTACAAACACTTCAAACTGTTTCTCACGATTGACATAGAAAAACACATAAAAATGCACGGGACCGGTGACAATTAGGTGTTTTCAGCAAAATCACATGACCTAGTGAACATCGCTCACATGTGGCTTTGTTTATATGATGTGACAAGTCTGAGATGAGCTCATCATTCGTCCAGATTTGTCTGCCATGCGCAGAGCAAGTAAACGTATTAAAAAAAACAAGTCCAGGACGCGCCCCCCCCCCCCCACCC
>JBCAUA010687690.1:0-15474 GCA_038406235.1 Peronia verruculata
GCTTGCACACATTAACAGGTGGCGTGACATCAAAGATAACGTACAGATTACTGAACATGAGAGAACCCTTTGTTTCAGTGCCTTTCTCAACATCTGGAGGATGTCCATGAATGTGTGTAACACGATATACATTATCATTTCATTAAATGTGAAGGTACACGTATCTGCCACTATTGTTTATAAAAAGAAAAGGTGGGGGGGGGGGGGACGAGGAAGACGAATGAATGATGGCTCCCGTAATAATTAATACGTGCATCTGTCACAACGTTACAGGATATACCTAAACTACGATTTAAGTACGTTACTCGGTGTTATAGCATTGCCTCTCTCAGTGTTTTAAGGTGATGCGGCTATACTCTGACTATGAGCATATTCCTGTCTCCTCCTCCTCTCTAGAGCCTATCACTACCATCCATTCCCCAACACTGTCTGGGCTAACAAAAAATGAAAAAAAAAAAAAAGGGTGAACAAAGTGATAAAATGGTCTATTGACAAAAGAGTCCGAGTAAACGCATAAAAGAGTTCATTTGTCCCAGAATCTGTTTGAACTTTACAATACCCAGTACCCCAAGTACCCCAACGAGCGAATGTCTACCCATTCTGCACCATATACAATTTTGTATTTAATAAGTAAATATCTGAAAATTAAGTGAATATAAGAGTATTAAAATTGACTGTAAAGCTCTTGTGGTGCAAATTCAATGGTAAAACACTAAGGCAAACCTATTGACCCGTTGTATGCAGAACAACATCATCAAACTTATAAGTTCCCTTCATCAGCGCAATATTCCTATGGTCAAAACAAACGATCCTCCTGTTCTACCACACAAGACATTGTGGAATGGGGAAAAAAAATCATTTCAGATCATTTTACCACAAAGATTAGCCCTGCCACATAGGAGGGCCGACAGGTTAGGGATGGGGATCCCATATCTGACAACGGTCATTAAATATTTGTTCACTATCCCATAGTATCGACAATACACGTATCCTAATGTTCCTTTGCATCAACAATTGTTCATTTATTACTGTTCCCGTGCCCCAACAAGTTCATGCCATTACTGTTTTGTTTTATTCATTATATGTACTTAATGCGCAAGGGAGGCAAAATAAATGAAACATTATTTTTCCTAGATTGTTATTAGTGATTAACCGGTTATAAAGTTGCCTGATTAGTCTAAAGAGACAGAAGCCACAAAGCTGTGCATATCACAAGTTTCAAGCACTGTATTTTGCCTTTGAAAATATCAGTGAAATGGCTCACTGGAGGGTGTTACATTTCTTCTCTATTTTCACATAAACTGTTTTCTACTACAGAATATCACACACACTTCCCTCAATTCCCTGGCATTTTGTGTTCTCTGAAAGACACACTTATTTATACTGATGAAAAAAGCGAACTTCATTTCATATTTATATTTACGTATACATTCACAAACCCTTGTGGCAACATGTAAAATACAGAAATGTTGTGCAGGCATGTTGTATACATACATCATTAATATTATGCAAGTTTGCTTCAAACACCTTTGCTTTGCATGCATGATCAATAAGAGCTGCAAATCCGTACTTCTCTGTGTTGTTAATCACTTTATTAATCACATATACTCTCTGCATTTACAAGGTAGCACATGGCATACTAAATCTCTACTGGTATTACAGCTGAATAACAGTTATTTTCCCCTGTAAGAGACCGGGGAGTGGTTGGTAAGGCAGGAAGTATATTATCCATTACAAAATCTGACATTTGGCAATTTGCTCTGAGTTTTTTTCTTCTTTTAAATGAAACATTTATTCTGGAAACAAACTTATTCTATTTGTTTGTTTGTTTTTTAACAAAATATTTGCTCTTGAAATAGATTTCCCATCTTCTAATAATTTAATAAACAAACTGTTGCCTACATTAAAGGGCATGAAAGTTCATTCTTTAGCTCTGGCTATCTCTTTGTGCAAACTACTTCCTTATACATGTAAAAGCTTTACTTTCCTTCCGTCTTCTTATAGCATGGTAAAATATTACTAACCTTGCACTTAAAATATTTTCCAGTGATTTTTTTTTTTTTTTCAATCAAAAGTAAGAGAGAGAGAAATACAGCACCATGTATAAGAACTCAAATCAGTCTGTAGACTTTTCAGTTGAATATATATCCGCTCAATTGCATGCTAATGTTATATTGCATAGATACTTTCAGCTCTTCAGATTGTTTTTTGTTTTTTTTTCTTCACATATACGTGATCTACCTATCTCTCAATGTTTTGTCAGCACTGAGAACAATAAATGAGAGAGACAATTCAGAAGACTACAGATAATCACTCACATCAATCTCTGGACTTTCTAGCTGAATACAAAAAGGCTGTTGTGGTTCTTTGCAAGACTTGAAGTGACATTCGCCCAAAGGCATTGCTCCCTGTTGATGAAAAAGGACCAAAAAAAAAAAAAAAATTAAAAGAGGGAAAAAAAAAAAAATCTCAGAAATTTAAAAAAAAAAAAAAAGCTTTATCATTTTGTGGCAAACTAAAATCAATAACATACAACCTAAAAAAAAAAAAAACAACAAAAAAAAAGTAAACAAGTTCTCCAGTAATCACACGCAGATACCAAAGCATGAATTCATATTGCAACCACATGGAGACAGTGTTGCATACAAGAAAAAAAATAATTCTGAAGCTTGTCAATACTGATGCACAACATTCTTTCAAAATGTTTCATAGCAAACTTCATTTATTAATTATAAATACAACACACACACATGCACACACACACAAAACTAATCCAAAACAACATAGGTGAGCATGAATAAAGAAAACCTCAATCCTAAGATGGCGAAAAAGCTACCATAGAGAGAGTTCTGATTCAAATCAAAGAGCTGAAAATACAATAATTTTGCTTCATAAACAAGTTTATCAAGTTGAATTCAAAAACAATTGTCTAGATTGATTTCCTAACAGACGTTTGTCTGACAGTTTGTAGCCTGACATACCTTTGGATGGATGTTGAAATACTCCCTCCTTTCATAGTCTTTCCTTTCATTAGCCTCATAGTACATCAAAAAGCCATCTTTCACGAGGAAAAACCTGAAATGAGGCATCAAAAAATCTTCACTTATTCACTGACACAACAGTTAACATCCAGACATTTTCTAACACTATTCTTCCACACATTCTTAAGCTAAAACTTCTTGAATGGTTTGACACCATTTCAAGAGGAAACACTGACTTACAGAAACCTCGTCAATTCATTTGAATTATTTTGACAATCATGATTACGAAAAATAACACAAATCTATCCTTACTGGGAAAGAAACCATGCAAGAAAAAAGTGCCTTCAGTGAAAATAGCTGCTTCATGATAAACCAATATGATTACACATACTACTTAAAAGGTTAAGAAATACATAGAGGCATATTTATAATTTTTTTTGATGCCTAAAAAAAGTTAAATTCTAGTGATCAATGTAAGCTTTCTGATTTTTATTCTCTGTCTTCAGTCATCCACAGACCCATGCTGGTATGCACCACTTCAAGTTTTATTTGCATTGTTAAAAATAAAAAAATTTACTGCAGGATGAAATGATGAATCCCAAAAAGACTTGTGATATGTTACCTCCCTTGCAGCACATTGGGAAGAAACAAAATAAACAAATCGTAAAAAAAAAAAAAAAGCCCCTGATGTAGGAACTTTTTATCATTATTATCTGATCAGTTAATAATCTCTCTAAGCCTGTCTTGATTTCCATGTACACACTTTATGACTTACATGCATGATGCACATTTCTAGTGGGACATGGTAAAGACATTATCATTACTCATCCTAATGGTAATATTTCATTCTTGAAATCCTTGCCTTGTATTGTAAACAATATCAGGGACATCATAAATTTGTATACAGTTTATAAAGTTACTCTAAGTTGTATGCATTCATAACAAATTGCAAAAGTTCTGATCTACTATGCCTTAATAAAACAACTGTTACAAGGAATGAAAACAGTGAAAAATGAAAAAGTTAAAAAATATGAAAGTGAGAAATTGCTTTTCCAGACCACTCTTGGTAGGTATTTCGTTCTTAATCTCTGGACATCTTTTTCCAAAAGTAAAAATCCTCACTGACCTCAGCCATTGTTCTTCCTTTCTATCTGAATTGACTTCATGTATTAAAAAAAAAAATGATACTATTTACCTCAAAGATGTCAAAAAAGACCTACCTTTTTGACCACTTGTTTGACTGATGACCAAAAGGCTTTTTCAGTAAAATCCCATGAATTTGTATCCTTGTAGCCCAGTCCCTATTTGATGGGGGACTGCGAGTTATCTCCGGCATAGTATTGTTATTGTTGTTCATTGCACAGGTCTCAAATAATCACACACTCAAGTATCACAATATTGTCATTATTTTCTATATGATAATAAATTGCCGGATTTTTCTTGCTGAACTGAATTCATGCATTACAGGAAGATTTTCCAGAAAATGAAAAAGAACTCAAGACTAGTTTTCACTTGCAAAGCAAAATCTCTGGATTTAAGACTTCACAATTCCCTAGATACTAACTCACTGTCAAAAAATCTGAAAGACAATTCTGGATCCAGAATCTATAGGCCTGTCTTTATCTTAACTATTTTGTTGTTAGCCTACCAAGTAATGAATGAATTTCCATTTTTTTCTTTTCATATAAGTTTTTTTTCAACTGAAAGCTGCTGTTCTCCAAATCCTTTCCAGTGACCACCCTCCTGCCTACCTCTTCTCCCCTACTCACTTTTATACAAGGATCTACATTCTAGATCTAGGCTATGGCTCTTATGATCAAAACAAAGGTTGCCACTAGGTCTAGAATCTAGAGGGAAAATTCTGGACTAATATCATGCATGAAATAGTGTGAGGTATACAACTGGAGTCTTACTTAAACTTCAAAGATTTATCACATAATGCTTAACCTAGATCTAGATTCTAGATCTAAATCTGCATATTCAACGCATAAAGTGTGATTTAAATGCTGGCTATTCGCACAATAGACATAACGTCATAGATCTAAGTCATAGATACAATATGATCTAGACGACTACTAGGCTGTCTCTAGATCTAGATCTAGATAGATCTATCTAGCGACATGAAGATCTGTAGCTGAATGACCGCAAAAAGTTTGACACAAATTCTCTCATGGCACTAAAGAAAACAACACCAGAGATGCTGAAAGCATTAGATCTACACTGAGATGTTGGATTCCGGGTTCTATCCAACAAAAGATAGATCTAGATCTAGATCTAGGCACAAAATATCGTGAGTTTTTTTCGCTTGCAACCCAGGTAGGCTCGAGTGGAACAGATTTTGTCTCTTTTGGCCTATCTCACAGTTCTCGGGTTAGAAAATCCAGAATGAAACAAAGATCTAGCTATATCAATGGCCTGAATTTTTGAAAAACACCTGGGAGAAAGTGATTCCATTACTTTATTCTCCTCCTTTCAGACTCAGCCTGTTCCTCGTTCGTCCCATTGAATGAAGTTTGTTGATAGATCTAGGCAAGGACTCTTATCGAGGACGGAAGTCTATGCATTAACGCCCTTGGCTGTGTAAGGGGTAGTAAATGTGGGCGTGACCACAATTGATCTAGAGCTTTTTTTTTTCCCTCTTCTCTTTTTCATTCATAAGCCACACGAGCCATTCACCCTCTAAGCTGGTTAGTGCCCTGGGTCTCCGACGCGATAGAATAACAATTTCTCATTACAGTAAAAGAACACACAATATAACCGATGTCAGCCACACTTAATTTATATAGTCAGCCAATAGCGTTCGCTATACATGTACTTCACTGCTACCTGTAAATGTCGTGTAGGCCTACATCTCAATCTGCTCCAGGCCAGAAATCTCAATAACACAGCTGGAGCACAAAAGCGGTCAACATAAACTCTTATGAGCATTGCCACAGGTGAAGCAAGAGAGATATATTGCAAATAATAAAACACACTGAAGGAGGCAAGACCAAAATTTACGTGATGATCAAGATTCTGCTAGACTACTACCCATCATCATAATAATAATAATCCAGTATACCTGCAGGCTTAATTAGAAACCTAAGTTTTTCTGTAGATAAGAATGAAAATGATGTCTTGTACTTGAGTACAGTAATGTTGGTTACATCGATTTATTTATAAATGACACCAATATTTCAAACCAAGGGACATTGCGGAAATTTCATAACAGCCTGAACTCTTTACATAATATCACATCAATGTTCATCCATTCATGCACCGTATCAGATATAGCGGTATGACGGCAAATAGTTCTTCAAAAACAAAGAGAGAAAAAGAAGGAAGGAGAGACAGATTGTATGGTGGTGTTGGGGGGAAGAGGATAGGGAGCAAGAGATATATATGATGTTGGAGAGAATAGAGCGAATTCAACTGGACTGATCTCAACAAGTTGTTCATCTTCTTCCCAATTATGATCACTCTACATAATAATGTACTACATATTTATTAATTATATGTCTATCTATGTATAATGGAATTTTGTATTTAAAAAAAAAATGCTTTTTTAAAAATTTTATTTTTCAAAAATTGTACTTATTAATTTATTTATTTGTGGTGAAGGAACATGTCTCGAAAGCCCATTATCAAGATAGCTGTAAGTCTTTTTGTTTTTAGCTCTCTGAAGCTCTTTCTAACAGTGATTATCTTACTTACAAAACTCCAGTACCGGTACCCACCTGTATTTGTAAAAAAAAAAAAAAAGCAACAACAACAAAAAAAAAACTCTTTAGCTAACGATTTTCTTATTTCTGTTGCAGGAATAGCAATAACTTCTGTGAACGGTCATTGTCAACTGACTCTGTCACGTCCAGAAAAAAAAAAAAAGGTTCCTTGAATGGTTGCCGATTTGACAGACGTATAAAAATGAGAATGCAAACCGCAAGTGAAGAATATCTGAAGGAAAGGTAGAGTCCCATTTGTGCTCTTGTTGTTCGGAATTAGAATTGCATGTAATGCACATGTATTACTTTACCAGATTCTAAATTTATTGCACTCTGTGCCTGTTATATGCAAGGCAGACAATCAAACATTTTTAGCAAGCGCAGAGGTAGCACTGGCATGGTATAGTAACGGGCCCTGAATGGTGAAGGCCACACATTATTTTAATACATACACGTATATGGTTGTGACGTCTTTTACCTCCCGATAAGGTATAGATCTAGCCACCACTAGCAAGCCGAAAGAGACAGAAGGCCTAACAACATTTTAACTGCAGAGGATGGACATACATGCCCATATGTAGCCTACATTATGTGACAGTGTAGTTTAATTACTGTATTATTCCAGGCACTTCTGCACAGGCAAACTGGTGGGAATACATATTCATTCCAATCATTATTACTAGCAAGTTTCCCGCTCTACGAACGGTCAAAAGGGACTGTGATTGACATACATGCTGAGTTACGGGCAAACTGCCTTTGATAACTGCCTACCTCTGCCGGCTCGAAGAGATCGTTAAAATTACTCTGTCAGATTCAGACGTATACATGTGTCTCTAGAGATCTAGAAATCAACCCTGATGGAGCCTCATGTGTAGTTAATGCAAAAAGTGAATCACCAGATTTGTGGCTGATTAAAATGTCTACCTGTAATAATTTTGTTTCGCATGCTAAATAAGGTTTAAATAGGGTTATAAAATGTCGTTCTGTAAATCTGTAAAACTTCAGGATTTTAAATTATGCCCACATAAAATGGCATGATCTAGAGTAACATATCAATATTTTTGTGGATTTTAGTGACGACCCACAAAAATTTGTACAGGTGTTACACATTTGAGCTTAGCTCCATTATAGTTTTATTATTCTTATGAAATAATAGTATTATACTATATTCTGTTGCTGTGTTCCTCTACATCTCCCAGCCCCCTTTTTTCCTCTCCAGAACGAGCACTTCCTCAATACATTTTAATTATCAATGACTTGAGACAACAAGCATGCGTGTACATCCACTCAAGACAAATACTAGAATACTATTTAACATGTCATAAATGCCATTTTTATTTCAATAACATCAAATTTGCAAACACCTCAGGCTATCAAACTGTAACTTACAAGTGAGAGAACAGAAGCTTGATTTCAATCCAACACCAGAAATACAATTTCATCAAGAGGAAATCAGGAACATACAGTACAGTGTATATTTCGACATTAACATGACGTTACATCCAAATATTGCTATGTGAACAAGCTTGTCATTCTGAATGTCTTAATATTAGAGTATTCTAATTATTTCTAGTTACCTTCACTTCCATTACTATGTATTTTCAAAGACTAATTACTTTAACGAAAAATTCTTCCCTCATTTTATGCACTTTGAACAGAAAGATCTAAAATGGTATTGCATCTCGATTGGGGGCCAATAAAATGGAATAACTCTCCAAACTGAACATCTGAAGTACAGGGAAGTTCCCATCACTTGTTTGAAGAAACAAACAAATATTAGCCCAAAATAAAGAGTATAAGACACATCACAATATCTTACACTCTAAAACTTACATTTTCACCATATGGCACTCTGGAGCAAAAGTGTTATGATTTATCTTTAATATTCACTTTGAAAAAGCAAACCAGATTGTTAAGAGGACAATCTATAGTGAGCGAATAAAAACTTGTACTGAGAAACAGTAAAATTTAACTGCACATGTATGTGAAATTAAGATAATTCAACAAACAAATTATTGTGCAGTGAAAGTTCATCTCTGGGTGGTGTTGGTATTGATTTGCACATGAGGCAATTTTGTCCATTAACATCTATCACCAGCTGCATTATCTACCACAGTTGGTGAAAAAAAAAAAGCTCTATTAACCAAAAATGTTTTCAATGCTTTGCCAAGATACTGTATGAAGACTATGCAAGACACTTCAAAGGCTCAGTATTAATTATTATTTATATTACTATTATACATTTTCTCAGTGGTCAGCATCAATATGCTGTGATCTTGTGTAGGCCTACTAACTGAAATGTAACAGTATCATGCTATCCTGCAAATGTTAGGTACATGCTTATTGCATGAGTTCTATCAAGGGAACAATAAAAAAAAACAAAAAACAACCAAAAAACATCATGAAAGTGATATCAATTTTATTTATTAGTCAACACAAAAAATAATGGAAATTGGCCAGCAAGCCATTTCAAAAAGTCAAGCCAAGCAAACTTATATTACAAAATGTACTTCCAATTGAAAAAGATTCAAACTTTAAAAAAAAAAGAAACAGTTTGTGATGTCCTGTTTCATTAAATAGTTTAACAACAACAGTAATCTTCCATTTTTTTTTCAGTAATACACAACTTCTGCCTGAGACACTGTTAATTATCACTACCATAAAATGAGTGCTTATAGACAAAATCTACAAAACACTTGTGCACAAATTTCTTGTTTCTGACAGGAAAAATTCTGGTTCACTATTTGAAGTCCACAGTTGAGTAGAGCAAAGATAAAATGAACTTCTATTATGGATGGATATCATCTGCGGGACACAAATGAGAGGAGCAAGGAATTGTCTTTTTGAAGACTCTGAATACTGTTGTGATGTTAGTTAGAGCACAAGCTGAGCTGCACAGAATCTGACTATAGGTTCACATTTTAACAAGCATGGGCCCCACAAGAGATTGGGCCTTGTCCTTGCCTTGAATCTGTTCTACTATGGCTAGAGCAAACTCAAAGCATGTTCCAGGACCTCGGCTGGTGATCAATTTGCCATCCACAACCACTCGGTCGTCTGAGTATGTGTAGTCTCCTGATGACCAATACAAAAAAAAAAAATCTTCTGTCATGAATTCTCATCTGGTATGCTTACTTCACGACATTCAATTACCAATACATGTATTTATATTTGGACAACATTTATTATATACATTATGAACATATTGGGGAATCCTAAGGTCGAATTTAGGGTATAAGGGTTCTATTTACCACCTTGCGTTTCTCGGTTGGCAGAGGACAACGAAAGATTACTTGGTCTGTGTCCCCATCCCTCGAGCTTCAACACGATGAATTTTACGGATCTGCGTCTCAGAATGCAGTGGAAAAGGTCGGACCGCTCAGTGGGGAAGTATTCCCGAATTGACCGTAAATGAGGCGCCGCAGACAGAACAGATTAAAATTAAGCTGTATGTCTAGCATGGAGAATGTACATGTATTCATCATAAAGCATACATGTGGTCACTATTTGCGTGTGTGTCTAGCAGTTAAAAGTATGAGGCTTGGTGTATATACAGTAGTCTCCAGATAGAAGCACTCCGAATACAAGCACACTCTGCTTGTATGCACGCTTTAGTCCCATGACGGATTTTTTATTGTATAATTTATATGCATGTAAGCACGCTCACTCGGCATACAAGCATGCTTAGCAAGTGAAAACTGTAGGTGAAAAAAAAAAAAAAATTTTCAGCTAGCAATATCAGCTATCTCCCTGTAGGCCTACTATCTGCTACCAAATGATGGTTTCCTTGAGTACAATGGTGTTATGTCATTTTATTGGGAGTAGGAGGATGCAGGAGGCTTGAGTTACCAGCCATCCGACACTCGATACAACCATTGCCTTGTCAGACCTTGTAATGTATGCACCCCCTCCCCCCTGAACTGGGGTGCCTTACACAATGAGCGTGTGTAGTGTGGTGTAGGCTTAGAGTAGAGTTGGGGAACTTCACCAGGCTGGGAAATTTATCACCGCTACATCTGTCAACTTGGAAGTTGTTGCATCCCTTGAGGGAACTATATTTTGAGGTATAAAGTGTAAATTGTTATGTTCCCTGTCTCACTATGCATAAATGCACACTCCGCATATAAGCACGCTTTTCAGCTCGTCCCGCCACCGTGCTTATATCCAGAGACTACTGTACATCCATGTTCTGGTAAAAATGGAATTGAGTACAAGTCAGCTATGATAACTATAACTCTGTAATCATGAGAATAGGCATTAAATTCTGTATGAAAAGGATTTGATTCTTTTTACACCACACAGATGGTTGCATGCATTCTTAATCAAGGGCTTCAAACACAAACAAACAATCCAAAAAGGTTACATTTTTTGTAAAGCTAGGACAATGCACACTTATTTGCAACTTACTGCAAAAGCGGCATTGATGTTCATTATAATTCACACCTTGATAAAAAATATTTCTTTAAAGCATTTGTTTCGCAGCTTGTTCGATTAATGTTCATATTTCATAACTTTTTGGAAAAGCTACATTCACAGTTGAGCTCCTGTTTTGTTACCTGTCACAAAAGCTGCCCACATTTCATAAGTTGTCAGAAAGGCTGAATCCTAATTTGCAATGTTTTGCCAAAGCTGCACTCATACTATCATTTTGTAACAATATAAAAGCTGCATTAATTTAAGTTTTTGTTTTGCAAGTTATCGCAAAAGCTGCATTGTTGCTAACATTTTGCACCTCATCGTAAAAGCTGCATTAAAGCATACATTTCGCAATTCGTCAGAAAACTTCATGACAGCTCTAATTTTGTAGTTTGCCCAAAGAGCTGCATAAATATTCACATTTCCCAATTTGTCAAATATGGGTAATATATTCTAGATCATGGACTTGTTAATAATCAGATAATTTCTAGAACCAGATCTAGATCTCAGAGGAAAGAATTCTGAACAATCAGAGCAGTAGCCTACTTTAGAGAGTTTGGGTTACTTTAAGATACTACACTGTAAGTGTGTATCTGTAGATTTATAACTTAAGATATAGAATATTCAACATAACTATAAAAATCTGAAAAAAAAAAAAAAAGGACCACTGATGAGGTAGAGGTCTAAAAATGTATTTCATTGATATCACTTTCATTGAAGCATTTCATGATAGTGGAGGAAAAACAAGGCAAAACTGTTCTTCTGACACAATTTTTGGCCAGCTCAATAGTGGAAGTCATTTTGAGTCAAAATGGTTGTAGGATATAAGATGGGAGGTTTACTGACAATTTCGAACCCAAATTAAAAAAATCAATGCTGCCGTTGTTTTTCATGATCAGATCTAGATCTACACTATTTCGAAACAGACCCACTGAGTTGTGTACTGCACGTACCTGATTGTCGTTGTCACATATAGTTTAGATTTAACATTAGGTCTACCTAAATTATTATTTATATCTCTTACTTAGATCTGGATTACATTATAATTTTCAGTGGCTAGCCCTTTGTAAGTAAACAAAAATCAAAACTAAAGTATTATGTCTAAAGACTGCTAAGCCTGAGTGCTAAAGACTGGGCCTAATTTTGCTTTTCAACAGTAAAAGAATTAGATCTGGTCATGCCAAATAGGCCTAAAACTTTGGTTTTGTGAACTGAAATAGCAATATTGTAACATGTAATGATTTTGTCATTTTGACAGAATTTGTTCAAGAGTTGCCAAAAAAAAAGGAAAAGTTGGAAAATGTTGAAAAAAAATATAATGGAACACAAATTCCTGTGGAGCCAGATATACTGAGATGACATTTGACACCAACCTTTCAGTTTGTCAGCAACACTAGGGTGTGATGTCACTTTTTTCCCTTTGGCAACACCATGTGCCAGGAGAGCTGTGGGGGCTGAAATGTTAAAACAAATTTAACAAAGGTATTTTGGGATAGCAACACTATGTTTATTGTTTAAAACAAATATACAAAACAAAAAAAACAAAAAAAAAAAAAAATGCCAGAGCAATATAATTGATTTTATAGTAAAAATGAAACTGGCTGTTCAACATTCTTCAACATTCAAATATTCTTCAAGTAATTTACAGTTTTGTGAATACTGTTGCACCAACAATCATTAACTACCCTAAACCTCCTGCTAAGTCTACTTTATGCAAAATTCATGTATACCAGTACAGCACAGCAAGCTAATCTAAAAGTTCATCAAAACCATCAAAAATTCACACACTGGCATGAACTATCAATGACATGCAACAAATGAAATGTTATGTGCCTATCAAGCAACCATGTAATTTATCTTCATATGACACTTTAAACTCACCTCTGACAAAAAAAAAAAATAAAAAAATAAGACAACATTAACAAATCATAAATTGCAAAAGATAATTATTCAGTTCCAAGAATCCTTAAAATAAAGATAATCAACTGCAGCATTATGACATAGCTTATGAATTACCAGCACAGACAGCAGCAATAAAACTTCCTTTCTTTTCCTGGTCTTTCAAAGCTTTGCCAACTTCAGCGGACTGGAAAAGAAACCAACGCAAATCACAATGAGATGCAATGTACACATTCAACAATGTCAATTTGATCAAAACACAGGATGAGATGCAAATGCATGCATGTATTTTCACATTTAACATATTTAACCAAAAAAAAAAATATTTTCTATAACTCTTTTATGATAAACTATTTCTCATCATTTATCTTTAACTTTCCTCAGGTTGACTAAACTATTTCTAGAAGGAATAATTTTTTCCTAAAAGAATGAACTGAAACCTTATAAGGAAAATAAAAGAATGGAAGCAGTCTCCAATTGGCTCATAGTGTAGAGTTACCCCATTTTCCCTGAAGCAAAGACAAAATGGAATAACTTGAATTGAGAGAAAACTCATGTTTCCTTTTGTTTCCTAATTTTTTCTGATTTGGTACTGCTGACAAACAGATATAAAATCTAACTGTGGAACTGGCTTGTTTTCTTGTGGCAGAAATAGTACAAAAATTTATGAATCAATATTTTTTTTTTTTTTCTGCATTGCACTGAACATGCTACAAAATTCCAATGCAAGTTACAAATGAAAAATATCATTGCGTCTTGTCAAGCTATTGCCTATATGTCAGACAAAATATGTTGAAAGACCAGAATTAACAGTGTCTGAAGAAAATGCATACCACACCACATGATAAAAATTGCAGGTAATTTCAAATTACATTTTTTTGATGTTCATCTAGTAAATTACAACAAAATAAATTTTGCTATACATATTATCAATCATCTGAACATGAATTTACATTGCATAAATTCTGTGCTCCTTTGGCTCCACCAGGACAAACAAGGACATCATACGGGCCTGCAGCCAAAGCTTCTTTGAGGCCCTTGTCAGGTACAAGTTTGACATTGCGACTGCACATAACTGGAGCATCTCCTTGTAGTCCTGCCAGCGCTACATCCAGCTATTGGAAAGAATAACAATATCCTTAACAATTTTTGTGAAGGGTCCAAAGACTGTAAGAAGAGTTCTCTATCTTCCCAAAACCATTATAATTTGCTTTTTTATAAAACTGAAGCTCAAAATCTAAATTTTCTTTCTCTTCTTTTTTTTTTAAAAGGCGATTTAATGAAAAAAAAAAAATGAAAGAATGTCTTCAGTTATCTAAATTACGATAAAGTTCTTTGCTAAAATATCATTTATTTACAAAGTCTGTCATTGCAGTTGTATGATCAAATATGTTCAGTAACTGTTATTCTGTATGTAAAATTGAGCTAAAAACTGAATATTTACCCCTCCCCGTCGCAACACATCAACTGTAATCACTGTCTCCATCTCCTCTGCCCCTTCAGCAAGAAACACCAGTGCAGAGGGCATCTTGTCTATCCTTGATGTGTGCAGTGATTTCACAAAATTTGTATTGATCACTGAGGAGTATAAGCAGTGTGATAAATTACTAAACTGTATTAATCACTGAGATGTATAAGCAGTGTGATAAAAGACAAGTTTTGTTAGTTTTGTTACCTACATTAAATTTATAAGCACTTTTCCACCCCATTACATGACCTTTCAAAAACATTTTTGATCATTATCAGCAGCTATTTCCAACAACAATAATAAAAATTGAATCTAGGTCAAATTTTGACCTCTTAAAGATTTTATTCAGCTCAATGTTCCTCATTTCAAGAGCAATACTGGGATTGGATGAATGAAAAATAAAGTGTGTAATTTAAAGGTCTATGAAGCATCATATTCACAAGTATAAAGCATGACTTTGAAGGCCATTTTAAAAAATCAAAACATTAACATTCCCCATGCTAAAATCTCAGACATATATTTCCCTAATAATTTACACACATATATCAGTTTCATATTAATCTGTCTATTGAGGTTTGCAATTTTAATGTCTCAAATATGAATTTTGTGTATATTATTAATAGTCCCAAACCTATAACAGTATGGACTAAAAACTAAAGAAAAGAAACAGCCCCTCTAATGTAAAATGAAAATGACTCACAAACTTACATCCATACTGAAATGCCAAATAGGCTATTGGATATAGCGCTT
Organism: Peronia verruculata; assembly: GCA_038406235.1. NCBI lineage: Eukaryota > Metazoa > Mollusca > Gastropoda > Systellommatophora > Onchidiidae > Peronia > Peronia verruculata. The sequence continues at coordinate 15,216 of JBCAUA010687690.1, forward strand.
CTATTCAAGACCTAATGAGAATTTTCAAAATATTTTAAAAACTTTTAGAGATTTTAGGGGGGGGGGGGGCGTCCTGAAATATGGATTTTTCCCAAAAAATGTGATTTTGAGCTTTTGTTTTCTCTTAAAAGTACTGCTGTTTCTGCGTGTAAAAATGGTATCAAAAAGTTGCTAGGTCAATGCTAACGTGTTTGACCAATGGTCATTCAACGGTAGACCTAGCGTATTGTCAATCACTATTTGACTCCACCTGGCTGCT
>JBCAUA010687909.1:0-15472 GCA_038406235.1 Peronia verruculata
ACCGACCCGACAGCCGCTGACACTAGCGGAGGCGAGGAGATTTTCGCCTACATGCCGCCGCGACTACTGCGTAACTTACCGGCGCTAATGGACAACACAAACTCCGGTGGTCACATCTACGGTCTGGACGGTAGCATCACGCGCTGGCATACCGACAGTAACAACGACGGCATCGTCAACAACGGCGAACGCCTGTTGCTGATCCTGGGTATGCGCCGCGGCGGTACGGCCTACCATGCGCTCGATCTGAGCGACCCGGACATTCCGCGCCTGAACTGGGTGATCGATGACACCCATGCCGATTTTCCGCGTCTGGCTCAAAGCTGGTCGCGCATGTCGCTGGTCAAGGTGCGCGATGGTGGCAGCGACAGGCAGGTGCTGGCCTTCGCCGCCGGATACGATGCCGATGCGCAGGATGATGTGAATACCCCGGTGGCGTCAAAAGGCAATGCCATTTATATGGTCGATGAGCGCGGCAATCGCCTGTGGAAGGTCGACGCTAACGACCATGCGAACATGCAGTTCTCTATTGCCTCGGATCTCACCGTTATCGATAGCGATCGCGACTCCTATGCCGATCGCATCTACGTTGGCGATGTCGGTGGACAACTCTGGCGCATCGATTTCGATGATATCGATGACACCCCCACGGTAACCCTGCTGGCCGATCTCGACGATGGCGATCACCAGCCGTTCTTCTATCCACCCAGCGTGGCGATGAATCGTGAGGGAAGAGCGCCGTATCTATCGGTGAGTATCGGATCGGGCAACCGCACCAACCCGATGCTGACGGGAATGCAGAACAATCTGTACATGATTCGTGATACCGATGTCGAACACGGAGCACCCGATACCAGCTTCTCCACGATCAGGGTCGGTGATCTGTACGACGCCAGCAACGATGCCATCAGCTCTGCCGACGCCACCGATGCAGCGCTTGCGCGAAGTCAGCTCAACGCGGCACGTGGCTGGCGAATCGCGCTTCGACCGAATGAAAAAGCCCTGTCGCGTCTGGTAACCTTCGAAGGCACTCTGCTGGCGACAACCTTCGATTTCTCGCCGCCCAGCGATCCCACGAACTGCAAATCCGATACGCTCAGCCGACTCTATCAGGTGTCGGTGACCGATGCCGTTCCAATCTTGGGTATGAGCAATTCCGGCAGCAACGCAGGCAGCGACCCGCAGGCACGCATCACGGAACTGGAAGGCTCGGGCATTCCCAGTGCACCTGTCTTGATTTTCCCAAAGGGCGAGGGAACGGTACAGGTCATGGTGGACAGGCAGACGGTCAACACGATTGATCAAACCATCTCGCGTGTCTACTGGCACGCAAAGTAAACAGTAGCCAGGCTTTGCCTCACGATCAGGGCAATTCATTGTAAACACCGGCCGTCAACTCACTGCTGACTGGCCGAGACCCCGACTAATACTTCCAATGTTGGATTGTTGCGCTCATGTCTATTGACTTCCACGCACTGCTTAAACGGCTAGTCGACTTCGACGGCTCGGACTTGTATCTTTCCACCGGTGCGCCACCGAGTGCCAAGTTCGCTGGCAAATTGGCGGCATTGAGTGACACACCGTTGGCTCGAGGCGAGGTGGACGCCATTGCGCGACAGGTCATGAACCAGGAGCAGTGCGAGGAATTCGACCGGGAACTGGAAATGAACCTGGCCATCTCTCCGCAAGGTATCGGACGCTTTCGTCTGAATATCTTTAAACAGCGTAATGAAGTGTCGATAGTGGCAAGGAACATTCAGACCGACATTCCGCGCTTTGACGATCTCGGTTTACCCGAGGTGCTGAAGGAGATCATCACCGCAAAGCATGGTCTGGTGCTGTTCGTCGGCGGCACCGGGTCGGGTAAGTCCACCTCATTAGCAGCCTTGATCGATCATCGCAACCAGGCACGTGGGGGGCACATCATTACCATCGAGGATCCGGTTGAGTACCTACACCCGCACAAGAAATGCATCGTCAACCAACGCGAGGTTGGGGTCGATACAATCAGCTTCCATGCCGCGTTGAAGAACACACTTCGACAGGCCCCAGACGTCATCTTGATCGGTGAGATTCGTGACAGGGAGACTATGGAGCATGCCATGGCTTTCGCTGAAACAGGGCATCTGGCAATCTCCACCCTGCACGCCAACAACGCAAATCAGACACTGGATCGCATCATCAATTTCTTCCCGGAAGAACGCAAAGGGCAGTTGTTGCACGACCTTGGCAACAATATACGGGCCATCGTCTCACAACGACTGATCCCGACTGTGGACGGCAAGCGCTGTGCAGCGGTCGAGGTACTGCTCGGCTCTCCCACCATCAAGCAATTGATCATGAAAGGTCAACTCGCCGATATCAAAGAAGCGATGCAAAAATCCGAGAACCAGGGAATGAAGACATTCGACAGCGCCCTGTATGAGCTTGCCTGCACCGGCCGCATCACTCGGGAAGAAGCACTCAAGCACGCAGATTCAGCGAACAATCTGCGCCTCCGATTCAAGCTCAGCAGTCCGGCAAACAACGAGAACGAGAATGAACTGCTGATGCGTCGTCCGTTGCCCAGCCAGCAGGCAGCGGCCAGTGCAACCGCCCAGTCTGCCCCTTCCAGCAGCAGTAAAGAAACGAACGTCGAGCAGGCAGCGAACGAGCCAAAGGAAGCTAACAGATCGACTGCAGATACGCATTCAGCGCCACCTGCTCATCGCACGGCGAGGGACAGCCAGGTAGTACAGGGCGATTCTGTTAAGAGCCGTGTAAAGCCTGCAGAGAAAATGGCAGAGCCTTTCGAATTATCGTTGGAAGAACTGTCTGAACCGGAAGCTGAGGACGAGGCTGAGGACGATAAGCCGACATTCGGAATGCACCGAATTGGATGAGGCCATTTATTCACACAAGTCGAGCGACTACCGTTACATCAGAGACTTGCAGATTCGCCCGCTTCTCGTAAATCGTTGATTCTGTTAAATCTCAAAAATCTACGGGCACTTCCATAAATTGCTTAGCTGAGGTATGTAAGCCGCTTGAATAGGAGCTTGCAGCAGCTAATATGTCGATTATTAGAAGTCCCCTTGTGTGCGACGACATGGGTCGCCGCACCTGCCTGTTCGCCCGGCGACTGATCAAAAACAGGTAAGGAGACTCATCGAAGCTGCCCACAAAAAACCGCCGGAGCGGTATGCTCTGGCGGCATGGCCGATACTGTTCGCTTCCTCCACACCGCCGACCTACATTTGGATTCACCGCTACGTTCGCTGGCGACGCGAAATCCGGCGTTGGGTACACTACTGCGCGATGCCAGTCGTACGCTGCTACAGCGGCTGATCACACTGGCGATTGAAGAAAAGGTCGATGCACTGCTAATCGCTGGCGATCTGTTCGATGGCAGTTTGCGTGATATGCATACCACCGTTGTGCTGCAACGCGAATTGCGCCGGCTCGAAGATGCTGACATTCCGGTGTTCATCATCTGGGGTAATCATGATGCGGAAACCCGTTTCGCGGCCGATGGTGTACTTCAGTTGCCAGGCAATGTACACACCTTCAATGGCCGTGGAGGACGCTATAGCTTTGCTGATGAGCGTGCGGTGGTGCATGGCGTCAGCTATTCGAAAAGACAGGCACCCAAATCACTGCTCAGCCACTTCGGTAAACCAGACTCTCATGCTTTTAATATCGGCATGCTGCACACCAGTCTCACTGGCGCCGATGGCCACAATGTATACGCACCCTGCAGCGTCGGGCAATTGATCGACAAGGGATTCGACTACTGGGCGCTGGGGCATATTCACAGGCGGCAAATACACCATCATTGGCCGGCAGTCGTTATGCCGGGCAATCCGCTAGGCCGTCACATCAACGAGGACGGTGAACGTACCGTCAGTCTGGTCGAGCTGCAAACTGCTACAGCACCAACGATTCGCAGCATCGATCTGGCACCCGTGCGCTTCGAACGCTTACCGGTCTCGCTCGATGGTATCCACGACCGCCGCGCGGCGCAGGATCAGATTCTGGCTGCGCTGACATCACTTCGCGCACGTGTAAGTGCAGAAATTTTAATCGTGCGCCTGGAGTTCGATGGTCGCACTGAACTCGCCAGTCTTTATCAGCGAGATCGACAGAGCCTGCTGCTGACATTGCAAGCGGAGTACGAAAGCCTAGACGATCTTTGGATCGACAGCCTCAGTACCGATAAACTGCAGTTACCCGATCACAACCGCCGTGATCGGGCAGCGCGACCGATACTCGGCACCGAGCTTTCTTCTCTAGTCAGCGCCGAACTGCTCAGTCTGCACGAATTGCAGCAGAGCGTTGCGATGGACATCGCTCAACTGGTCAAGGCACTGCCAGTGGAAATTAACGATCTGTTCGGTGCGACCCCGGAAGTAGAACAGACCTTCATCCGCGAACAACTTCTGGGAGATGGTGCTCAGTGGATGCTCGCGCAACTCGATGCCATACGCTCCGGCGACAGCGACAGCGACAGCGACAGCGACAGCGACAGCGACAGCGACAGCGACAGCGATGATACGCAGTGGGAGAACTCAAACGCGTGAGATTCAACCACCTGGTACTGAGCCGTTATGGGCACTTCACAGACTTTGCGCTGGATTTTGGCCCACCACCTGAGAAAGGACCAGACTTGCATGTCATTTATGGGCCAAACGAGGCCGGCAAGTCAACGACACTGGCAGCGATCACCGATATGCTTTACGGCATCGAGCGCACAACACCATGGAAGTTCCTGCACGGAAACGAGTTACTGGAACTGCAGGCCACGCTGACGCAGGCGGGAAACAGCGTACAGCTCAAGCGCTTCAAGCGATACTGGACCAATGCACTCGATGAGCGCCTGGAGCGCTTTCCCATGGATTTGCAAGGTCTTTCGCGCGAGGACTACCAAAGACGATTCTCCTTTGATGAACGAACGCTGCAATCCGGAGGGGAGCAAATTCTCAGTAATGCAGGCGACGTCGGTCAGGCCCTATTCTCTGCCAGTGCTGGTTTGTCCGATTTAAAAAAACGTCTTGACCTTGCGATGGCATCAGCCAATCGATTCTGGATACCCGGGCATCGAAAAAATCTACGCTTGTTCGAACTCAAGCAGGCACTGGCCGAAAACAAGACCTTGATAGACGCGGTGAAGCTGGATACGTCGGCCTGGAAGAGACGACGCGCGACTCTTGAACAGGCTACCTTGCATCGAGAATCCCAACGAGAGAAGCGAGCACAGTTAGAGTCAGCGCTCAGACAACTCGAAAGACGTGAGTCCGCAAGGACACTTGCCGAAAAAGCCGCTTCTTTGGCACATCGGCTGACACACCTGGAAAAAGAGGCCGTGATCACCGGGGAGCATGCCATGGCCGATCGCTTCGCTTCCATCGAATCGGCAAAACGAATTCTCACACGCACAGAGGAACAACTGGAAGATTGTCGGCGAGCCAGGGAAACAGATGCTGAGCTGCAGATACAACAGCAGACACTGGAGCAGCGCGTGCACGACTCCAAGCCAGATGCCCGCGCCGTGCAGTTGCTGCAAGCTGCACCACGCATTTACACCCTTATCGAAGAAGGTGGAGCGGTGCATGAGTGGCAGCAACGATTGAGCGATCATCAATCTCAATTGAGCCAATGTCAGCAGGAAATTGGCGCGCTGCGCCAGACACTGTCTCTACCAAGCGACCAGGCGCTTGACGCCCTGTTACCCGGCGAAAATCAACGTAATGAGTGGCAGCGACTGCTGAATGAACATCAGTCCTTGCTGGCCGATCAACGCCATGCCCGAGAGGAACTGGAGCGCCTGGCGTGCGTCAGTATTGACAGCGAAGCAGACGAAGCCGGTTCCGAGGGGTCATTTGGCTCACTCGATATTACTATCGCCCTGGCACTGTTGCATCGCCTGCAACAGGCGAATGTTCCGCAGCAGCAGGCGCAGTCACGTGACTTGCAGCTAGCCCTGCAGCAGACAGCCGAACGTCTGCTTCAGCCGCTTTCACTCACCCTAGCGCAACTTGCCGAATTGGATGTCCCTAACCGTCACTGGCTGGAAGCAAAGCTAACGGCACTTGCAGACACCCTCAGCCAGCTCGAACAGCTCCATCAACAACTCAAGGCACAACAGCAGCGCCGCGCCGACATTGCGGCACGCAGCGAGCAATTGAGCGCGTCCGGCGCGATCGACCCGCAACAGCTTGCTCGTGCACAGCGTGCACGCGATGCTGCCTGGCAAGCACACCGGGAGCTGATTGTACAGACACCTCCGTCTATTGAACTACAAGCCAGTGCGTCGACCTTCGAGCGGGCGATGCAGCATCATGATCATTTGAGACAGCAATTTGCCGATCATGCCAAGGCGGGATCCGAACTCTCCCTATTAAGAAAAGACGAGCAAGCATCGTCTATAGCCATCGACAGCCTCGAGGCCGAGGTTAAGGAACTGCAGCAGAAGGAGCAGCGCCAGGTTGCAGAACTACTCAATCGAGTGCATCCCTTCTACCCCCAGCCAGACATTGATGCCGAGCGTTTGCGCGAACAGTATGCGCGCATTAACCTGGCGAGAGAGCGCCAGTGCGAACTGGATGAACTTGCACACAAGCAGCAATCGCTTGCACTGCAGGCGACAGAGCAGCAGACACAACTACTCAACATGCTGGCTCCGATTCTTAGTTCCACACAAAAAAAGGCCCTGGAAGTCTTGTCGCTATCGGATTTAATGACAGAGTCTGCGAGTCTGATTGAAAGGTATCGTTCAACGCTTAACGATAGACGTGAGCGGCATCTCGAGCAAGAACGGCAGCGAAAAGAGTATCAGTCGCGTCAGCGACAACTGGCGGCAGCCTGCAAGCAAATGGCGAACTGGCAAAAAAGCTGGCAGCAGAGTACGCAGGGAACGCTTCTGTCGGAATTCACACCGGCGCGCGCGCGCGATTCGCTGTCGCGATTACAGGAACTGGCGCTCCTGGTCAAACAACGCCGTTCCTGTGAGCGCGAGATACAGAATCTCAGCCAAAAGCTGACACGGCATCGCATGCATCGTGATGAGCTACGGTATGAATTCGGCATCGAATCGCTGACCGATGCCGCAACGCTTGTGGAGAGGGCGAAAGCGCAAGGTGATCTGTGCCAGCAATTGGAAAAAGATCTGGAAAACCTCAATAGGCGACGTGTCGACACCGCTGCGCAGCATGCACCCAGCCTGAATTCGATCGAGGGGCTAAAACAGGATCTTAATGCTGCATCCGAGTCTGCCCTGTTGCACTTATTGAAAAATACGCTGACTCATCGAACGCTTCAAGAACAGTATACCGAGGCTGTTTCGCAACTGCACCAGGTCAGCGGAGAGGTGTTAGACACGGCCAGTATCGAGGCACTGAGCCAGGAGGGAGCTGCCGAGGAGATGAGTCGACAACTGACTCGTGCCAAAGACGAATTTACGGAGGTGAGTCGCGAACTTGAACAAGCTGAGGAACAATTCGCGCTCGCCAAACAAGCAATGGAAGAGCTCGGTGATGACAGTCAGTATGCCTGGCTGAACCAGCAACGCGAAAATCTGCTGCTGCAACTAAGCGATGAAGCCAAGCAATGCGCGATCGCACGTACTGGGTATAAGGTGCTTGAGACGGCAATAAGGCGCTTTCGCCTCGAACATCAATCGGCGATTCTCAGCGAAGCACGCCGTGCATTTTGCACGCTGACCAGTGGACGCTATGAACAACTTCTGCCACGAGAGGATGCCAAAGGCAATGAACAGCTATATGCCATCGGGCCGCAGGAGACTGCCCGTGCTGTAACAGAACTCTCGACCGGTACCCGCTATCAGCTCTACCTGGCCCTGCGCGCCGCTGCCTACGCCGACTACGCCTCGCAGCGCACTCCCCTGCCCTTCGTTGCCGATGACATCATGGAATCATTTGACGACGAGCGCTCTGCTGCTGCCTTCCGCGTACTGGCCGACATGGCCCACCACGGCCAGGTCATCTACCTCACCCACCACCAACACCTACTCGACCTCGCACAAACCACCCTCGCCCCCCACCACGTCCACATCCACCACTTTCAATAACTTACCGGGGTCGGACCACGAGATCACCAATAAGCTCAAAAAACGCCTGTTTCTCATCTGATTTACTATGTATATCAGTTGCTTATCAAGGTCCGACCCGCTGGATGTTTGTATTTCATAATACAAATCAACTACTTAGTGTGGTCCGACCCGGGGTGGGTCCGGGTTGGGAGGGGTGGGGAACAGCCAGGTGTTGAGAATGGTGTGGGCGTCGTCGATGCCTTGTTTTTTTGCGCAAGAGAAGTCTTGTAAGGTGGCTTCGATGCCCTCATCGGCCAGTTGATCTCGTACCTGCATCAGTACGCGACGAGTCTGGTTGCGTGAGAGCTTGTCCGCTTTAGTCAGCAACACATGTAGGCTTGCCTGGCCGCGTTGCTGTAGGTCGATTAATTGCCAATCGGTATCAGTTAAGGGGTGACGAATGTCCATCACGAGCACCAGACCCTTGAGCATCGATCGGCTCGTGAGGTAGCGTGTCATAGCGGTTTGCCAGTGTGACTTTTCCGTGCGCGAAACCTTTGCATACCCATAACCCGGCAGATCGACCAGAAATCTTTCCCCATCAAGGGAGAAATAGTTGATCAGCCGCGTCCGACCCGGTGTCTTACTGGTTCTGGCCAGTTTGCCGTTGCGGGTAATGGCATTGATCGCGCTGCTTTTACCTGCGTTCGAACGACCGGCAAAAGCCACTTCTGCCAGCGAAATAGGGCACTGAGCGGGGTCACTGGCACTGGAGTGAAACTGTGCGCAAAAATACAGTGAATTCATGCATGGGGTTCCATCGGGTTGACTTTGACAGCCGTTTGGCCATTGTCTTGCCGTCAGTCTGCTAAGATTCGGGTGCAACGGGAAACCTGGGTTGCCCTCAGTCTAACCATTCGAGGAAAATTACGTGAATTTCGGAGTCTTCATGAAGCATTGCGCCCTGGGAGCGGTATTCGTGATCGCCTGTTTCATCAACCCCGTAGCAGCTGCGGGAGATGTGGCTGCCGGTCAGGCCAAGGCAGCGGTCTGTGGCGCCTGTCATGGTGCTGATGGCAAAGCCATTCAACCGTCTTACCCGAATTTATCTGGCCAGCACGCCAGCTACCTCGCCAAGCAACTGGTGGATTACCGGGATGGTAACCGCGTCAATGCCTTGATGTCAGGCCAGGCGGCGAATCTCAGCGACGAGGACATCGCTGATCTGGCTGCCTTCTACGCTTCCCTTCCCAAACATGAGAACATTGCTGCCGAAGAAAATTTGACCCTGGGACAGGATATCTATCGGGGTGGCATCACTTCAGCCGGTGTCGCCGCCTGCGCTGCCTGTCATGGGCCGGCCGGCAATGGCAACCCAGGCGCTGTCTGGCCGGTGGTCTCAGGCCAAAATGCACAATACACCGCTGATCAGCTACGCTACTTCCGTTCCGGCGAGCGTGCTAACGATCCGAATGCGATGATGCGCTTGGTTGCTCAGCGCATGACGGATGAAGAAATCGATGCCGTGGCTAACTACATTGCTGGGCTGTATTCCGTCGGCGAATAGAATACCGTAACCTTTTGCTGCTTGTCGAATCGGCCCGATGATGGGCCGATTCTGTTTGTGCCAGACGTATAACCCTTGTCACAAATCGCGATAAGGAACGATTGATGTTTTCGAGGGTCCCTATACGGTTAATTGCGCCATTCTGAACATCACATTTTAAGAGGAACCGTCAATGCACCTCACCCGACGTGGCTTCCTGTCCGCCACCCTGCAGACAACCATCGCAACGTCTCTAGGTACCGGGATATCCCTTCTCGCTGGCAACGCAGCGGCGGCCGGTGGTTATGAGCTGGTCAGCCCACCACAAAATACCTCAACTCCAGACAAAGTAGAGGTCGTCGAATACTTCTGGCTCGGTTGCCCACACTGCTATTCGCTGGAGGCATCTATCACATCCTGGAAAGCCAGCTTGCCGGATCATGTTGCGTTCGTACGCGAGGCCCCACCGCTGAATTCGTCGTGGGAACAACATGCACGCGGTTTTTATGCAGCGAAACTACTCGGCAAGGAAAGTGAGTTCGTTGACGCCATGTTTACGGCCATTCACCAGAACGGCCAACGTATGCGTCGCCCCAAAGACATCGCCGAATTGGCCAGCGGCCTCGGCATGGACGAGGAGAAATTTCTCAAGACCATGGAGTCCTTCGGCGTCCAGACCAAGATGAATCGTGCCATGCAAATGGCACAAGGGGCCGGGCTCACTGGTGTTCCCGCGGTGGTGATCAACGGCAAGTATCGAACCAGCGCAAGTCTCGCCGGCGGCAACACCGGCATCATCGACGTTATTAACGAAACGGTTGAAATGGAACGGGTGGCGATGGGACTGTAATCAGCGCTTGCCGAAGAATTCATACAGGCGAGCCACCAAAGAAAAGGTGACTCGCCATAAGAATGCGGTTCACGCTATCACGACGGATGAGTAATTACCCTCGTCGTCACAGCCGCAGGCTCCACAGGGGCAATTCGCCGACCGACAAACGCTTTCTAAGACAGGCGGTCCCTGACAAGCTGGATTAGTTTCTGATGATCGGCGTTGAAGTTTCGAATGCCCTCAGCCAGCTTTTCGGTCGCCATCGGATCTTCATTCATCTGCCAACGGAAAGTCGCCTCATCCATGCTTATTCCGGCAACTCCGCTGGCATTGTCCGGCGAGAGCACGCGTGGCAGTTCAGCTTCCTCATTGCCAAGCTCTTCCAGCAACTTCGGGGAAATGGTTAAGTTGTCGCAGCCCGCCAGGGCCTTAACCTGCTCGACATTGCGAAAAGAAGCCCCCATAACCACCGTGCTGATGTTGTTCGACTTGTAATAATCGTAGATAGCGCGGACCGACTGTACACCGGGATCCTCATCCGGCCCGTAGCTGTCACGCCCTTCGGCTTTCTTGTACCAGTCGGTGATGCGCCCGACGAAAGGGGAAATCAGGAATGCCCCTGCATCGGCACAGGCAACGGCCTGAGCCATCGAAAACAACAGGGTAAGATTGCAATCAATTCCTTCGCCCTGAAGGATCTCGGCGGCCCGGATGCCTTCCCAGGTGGAAGCAAGCTTGATCAGAATACGCTCCTTACCGACGCCACGTGCTTCATAATCGCGAATGATCGCTCGAGCACGCTCGACTGAGGCTTGCGTATTGAACGATAAACAAGCGTCCACTTCCGTTGACACGCGTCCTGGCACCAGGGCAGTCAACCTTGCGCCGGCTGCCACGGTCAATGAGTCAGTTACCTGCTCGGCGCTGTGACCCGCCTTCTTGCCAGCGTCGATCTCAGTAGCCAACATCTCTTCAGAGGCAGGGTTGGTCAGTGCATTGAGCACCAGGGATGGATTCGTCGTGCAATCCACGGGTTTATAGGTCGCTACCGCCTGTACGTCGCCAGTATCAGCAACGACCACGGTCATGTCTCTGAGTTGGTCTAGTACACTACTCACTGTCTCTCCTCTGCGTTGGCACTGACCGTCTCGCCGGCGTTCCAGCGAATGGACAGGGCATTGGTGTTAAATGGTAAAGGCGATGCCTTTTCGTTCACCCTTGAAAGTTTCTCAAGCGCGACAACGAACATTATAACCGGCGATTGGTAGACACTACGGGCATGTTTGTTCGTGTCGACCCTCATGGATCAAAATCGACGGGTGCGCGTAATTGCAGGAAGTCGACAATGGGATGCGCAGCCGGTTCATGATCTCCATACTGTAGAAAGTTCGCGTTTGTCGGTGGATTGATAGCGCCGCATTCAAGCCCCGTTGGTTGACTGCAACTATTGATCTCACTCACCCAGCGCATCGTCCAGTTCGGCTATGGGAAAGGCTCGCACGAAGGCCACCAGTGTTTCAGCATCGATATCACTGGATGTGATGTTCAACATACCACCGCTTTTAAGTTGCACCATGTACTGAGCCTCGCCACCTTCGCTCATATCCAAAACGGTACGCTTTTGCACCCGTAACTTCTTACCACTGCCTCCCATGCCCATACCAAGTTGTGCCAGAGCTGCCAGCCCACCCCCTGCCACGCCAGTTGTCAGTGAGACCGATACATCCTTGCCATCTTTGGAATAGGTGCGCTCCAGGAGCGTCATGCCCATGGCACTCTGATTATTGACCTGCCCGCCGGTAAAACCCTCCAAGGCATCCGGTAACAGGTTCAGCGTGACCTGCTGCCGCAGTTGCTGCAAGCTTTCCACACACCACTTCGCCTCATCGAGCGCACCGACCAGATCGTCTTCGGTAATCAAGCGGGCCGCTTCGGTGCAGGCTGTCGCAGCATCTTCAGCCGATTGCGCCAAAGTCAGCGACGAGCTTCCCATCAGCGCTGCCGTTGCCAGAATCAATACGCATTTCTTCATACGGGCTCTCCAGACTTGTTGTGACTCACATCGATGACTACCGGTGCATGAATCAAACGATACGCCTTGTCCATCGAAGCCACATTGAAGCAGGTCAGTTTATCAAGCGCCTGCCACCCACGACCTTCGTGGATATGACCAAACAGGTGTATTTGCGGGGCTACTTGCCGCAACCGTTTCAGTAGTGAGGGGCAACCGGTATGCTCTCTATCTCCATTGCTCCGCTCGACCTGATCGAGAATGCCGTAAGGTGGTCCGTGCGTGATCAAAACGTCGATATTCGTCGGAAGATACGCCCAGTGAGCCTCGATTGGCATACCAGGGTCACGCATAAAGGACCAGTTCATGTAGCGCGGCGTGATCGGCGATCCCCAGAAGCGCAGGCTAGCGATCCCACAACCCGAATCGTTCAACCAGTGAACACCGTGATCGACAGCAAGCTTAGCGCACAGAGCTGGCTCCGCTTCCATGCAGGCATCATGATTTCCGGCGACGAAGAGCTTATGAGAAAAGTGCTGTGCGCTGAACCAGTGGATGAAGGCCAGCAACTCCCGCTCGGTACCACACCCCGTGACATCCCCAGCATGGATCAGCACATCACCCGCAGGCAGCGTGAGTGATTCGTGATCCCCATGGGTATCGCTGATACAAACCAACCGCATGTGTGCCCTATTGCTCTATCCATCTGAAATTGTCGGGTCAGCGAGACGGAGTGCGCCCTGACTGCGTTGTGCTCGTTCGATGTATGTCCAATACGTCTTCACGAGCACGTCTTGCAGGACAGCCACTGTGGCGCTCTGACCCGACAATATCAAATGGATAGAGCACTAGTGATTACCGATAAGCATTTCCAGCCTGAGAAGAATACCCCATGACCTGTCGTAATTCTGGCTTGCCGGCCAGGAAACCGAGGGCCAAATCTCGTAAAAAAACCAGTCGCGCCACACATTGTGCCGCCAGCGCACACGAATCTCGTGGCCACGATAGCGGTCTTCCAGATCGCCGTTGAGCGCCGTGTGATACCCGGCAAGCAGTTCCAAGGCAAGCGCTTTGCCTAAACCAAACTGGCTGTAGTACCCCACTGTCTGACCCAGCACAGCCCCTTTGCGCCCCTTGCGCCAGTTGAACTGAGTATGTGCACGAAAGAAGAGGTCTTCCCGGTAAAACAAAGGTCGTTGGAAGGAAAATGCAAATCGGTTCTCAAAGCCCGATTTGTTGTAATGCCAGTAGCTATTCGACGCATTAAACTTCCATTTATGATCGATCACTGTGCGGTAGCCCAGCACCAGTCGGCCAAAATACTGGATCTCGCCGTCGCGCTGTCGCACACCGATATCGACATCCGCATTTCCATCATCCCGTGCTGAGCGGATGAAGCGAATGGCTGCCGATGCATTTCTGCCACTGTCACTCGATGTGCTTTGCAGACGATCGACATCACTACCCTCGACATCGATATCGTCGTCTTCGGTGCTCAACAGCAGCTTGAATCGGCGCTCAGTGTTGGGTAAGGAGGCGCGCAGTTTCACCGACGGCTTAAATTCAAAGCTCTCACCAGCCGGCCGTGTGGCATCGAGACGAATCCGCGCCCAACTGTCGTTGTCCAGTGCACCGTTGCCGATACTGGCTTCGCTGAAAAATCCATCCACCTGCGTCATGAAGCGTGTGAACCTCAAGGTGGCCTGTCGCTGCGCCTCTTCGACGTAGTCGGTAGCGCGCACGACCAATCCGGGCGGTTCATCCACTACTAGCTCAGCGCCTGGTTCTGCCGACTGCTGCGAAAGAGCGATCACCGGGACAGCGAGTAAAACAAAACCTATCATCGATGATAGTGTCAGTCGTTTCATACAGCACCTGCCGCTCAGTGCGAGGATCATACGCTTCAGCCTCATTTCTACACCTGACGACAGTGCACTACGCATCGATTGCCAGCATCAGCCGATGCATGTCTTCATCCGTACCGATGGAAATACGAAGCCACTGATCCAGGTCGGGTTTGTTCCAGTAGCGCACCAGCACACCGGCTTGGCTAAGCTTGTGAAACAACAATGACGCCTCACCCGCCGGTGCCCGGGCAAAAACGAAATTGGCGCAAGAAGGTAACACCTGAAACCCTCTTTTTTGCAAGTTCGACACCGTTGTGCCACGCGTGGCGATGATCCGCTCAATGGTTGCCCGATAGTACGCATGGTCGCGCAGTGAGGCGATACCGGCAGCTTGCGCCAGCACATCCACAGGATACGAATTGAATGAGTCCTTGACACGGCGAAGCCCCTCGATCAGATCCGGATGGCCCAGCGCTACTCCCAGTCGCATGCCAGCCAGCGAACGCCCTTTGGAGAAGGTTTGGCTGACCAGCAGATTCGGGTAGTGGTCGATCAGATCAACCGCACTATCAGCACCGAAATCGGCATAGGCTTCATCAACCAACAGCACATGCTCCGTGTGCTCGGCAAGCAACGCCTCAATGGCCGATTTAGACACGGCCCGGGAGGTTGGCGCGTTTGGATTGGGAAACACAATACAGCCGGCATTCGGCACAAATGCGTCGAGTGACAGGCTGTAGTCCTCGTTCAACGCAACCGTGCATGGCTCGATGCTGTAAAGTTCACAATAAACCGGGTAGAAGCTGTAGCTCAGTTCTGGGAACTGCAGTGCACGTTGATTGGTGAAATAGGCCTGAAATGCCAGCGCCAACACTTCGTCTGAGCCATTGCCGACAAAGATCTGCTCACGCGACAACCCATGGTACTCGGCCAGCGCCGTACGCAGCGCCGCACTCTCAGGGTCTGGATAGCGCCGCAGGCCATCGCCGCTAACCGCCTGTATCGCCGCCATCACCTCTGGTGAGGGCGGATAGGGGTTCTCGTTAGTATTGAGCTTGACGATATCAGCACCAGCGCGCTGCTCACCTGGAACGTAGGGTGTCAGACGCTTGATCGTCTCTGTCCAAAATCGGCTCATGTCCTGGTGGTCCGTCAACGTGATAATTTAGGGTTCAGCGAGACTGACTGTGTTCGCACCCAGGCGCTCTTG
>JBCAUA010688020.1:0-10090 GCA_038406235.1 Peronia verruculata
TAGGAAACATCGCTCACATGTGGCTTTGTTTATATGACGTGACAAGTTTGAGAGCTCATCATTCGTCCAGATTTGTCAGCCATGCGCAGAGCAAGTAAACAAAGCCACATATGAGCGATGTTCACTAGATCATGTGATTTTGAAAAAAATACCTAATTTTTATCCTTAGGTTTCAGATTCTATGGAATTGCCCAAGGGCCAATTGATTACAGAAGTTTGACACCAATTGACTCACGAGATTGACATTTTTATGGTTGCTTCCTTGATTTACTCACTCCACACTTACAGACACTGATACGGTGAATCTTATAGATTAGATCTATGTGATGGCTTCCTCTAAGCCATTGAAGAGAAAGAAGATGGCACTTTCCATTGAGTTGAAAATGAAAATGCTGCAGGAAATAGACAGAAGTGCAATATCCAAGAAGGCCATAGCTGAAAAGTATGGCATTCCCCCAAAAACATTTGACAATTTTAAAACATCAGGAATGTGTGGAGAAAGCGGCAGCGTCCTCAACTTTTTTTTCCCCTTATAGGTAATTCGGGAGCTTTCCTTATCAGAAAACTGGAAGACGAACTCTCATAAATCGAACCCTTGAGGATGGTCCTGGCAAATTCAATTTAAGCGGACTCAACTGTATATCTAACAATTCCTTACCTTTCTTAGCGTATATCTTCACCAATAATCAATAGTGCCCACAGTTTAAACTTTGAGTAAGTTTTCACACAACGTTATTATTGTTGAATGAAAACATAATATTGCTTTGCCATCCCACGGACAATCACACACATCACGAGTTACTCAAGTGTTTACAGATCAACTGAAGTAGCCAGTCAGGAGGCTAAACTTTACATATTATCCATAGTACCAATCACAAGTGCTGTCCCACGTGAGGTCGATCAAAGAAATGCTTACGGGTTAACCCACAATGTGGCCTGATTACAGGTTAGCCCACATTTATGCAATCATACATTAACCATCACTTCCACTCCTTTGCTTGCCTGTTGCCTCCACCATTGTACCCACTTTACTACACATTTAAGTCCGCTTAAATTGACCCTCTGGGCATTTCTCTCAAGTGGACAATAAGATGTGAAATTACACCATAAGTACATGTATTCACGTGTCTTGGCCCAACACCGGGCTCTTAGGTGGATTAGTTTATTTGGAGCAGGTTCTTAGAGGGGTAAATTATAGTGAAAAAATTCTGTTGCACAGCAGAGGCGGACAGCTCTTCGGCGGTGAGTTCTTAGGCAAAGACCACGGTACAATATTTTAATTATTTTGATGCTATATATTTTGAAGAAACATACACGTCTTTCCTTTGGAAAACTCAGTAGGCCTTTTGATATAAAGGGGTTTAACAGTTATTAAAAAAAAAAGTATTACCAAAAAAAAAAAAGGGTTGTGATAAAATGGAACTGATTTGATGATGGCTCACCTTGGAAAAGAGTTTTGATAAACTATGTTAAGTAATTACTGTAGGAAAAAATAAAATCAGTTTTATTTGGAAAACACATCATTTTCAGATCTTGTATCTGTTTTTGAACAAGAAAAAAACTGTTTTCCATTGTGTTGCCTGACACTGAAACAGTCGTCATGGATATAACTGAAATAACTCTGTGCTTTATACCTTGTGTGATAGACAGACTTGCCGGTAATGACAGTAATAACAGTAAATGTTCATTACACTGTGGAAATGTTTAGATATTATGTCAACCGTAGTTGCTGAAGCACATGGCAGAATTCTCTTCATGGCATGTTTGTTTCGGTCAATTATTTACATTGTGAGAACTTAGTACATATATTTTTGTAAGTCCTGGTTGCTAGTCTCTTCCTCCCACCTCCATCTTTTTCTCCTTCTTCCTTTTTCAACGATAATTAACATCGGGCTTATACATTTGAAAGTATAATGACAGTTGGATGAGTGTGATAATTATATTTCATGAGTGTGTCATTTAAGGCAGGGATAAAGCTTTTTGTTTACTATTTATACAATCTATTGATCTGCAGGTTTTGTTGGTGTTTACATTGCTGGGCATATACTGGAATCAACAAAAAGTTGGAATGCAGTGTTTGAACAGACAGCATTGGTGTGCATGATTGGCTGGCTCGTTTATGTAATATTTGGTACAGGGAGGAAAATTGTATAATGTCATTCACAAGTGTACATTGTTTGTAATTAGGGAGTTTAGTGAAAAAATTAATTGAAAATGGGCTCAAAAGAAAGCCTCCACTTTCCTGATTATTCGTTTTTTTTTTTTTTTAAATATCTCAGTTCAAAAGTTATGGAGAAATTTGAACCTCATTTTTTTGTTGGAATGTGCCAATTTTTTACTATTGACACTTTGCGATCGCTTTTCAAAATAAACCATAACTTTTGAAGGCATGGATCAGTTTCAATGAAATGTACAGCAAAATGTCCCTGTTTCTACACACAACAGTTCTAAACAATAAAACTCAATGTGGACACAGACATTCTAGGTGTAATTTACAATTAATTTTAATTGATTTTATTCATCATTAATGTAGCTTCAGGAACCAAAAGATTTTTGTTAAAGTTATTACAACATATGCCATATAGCATTTGATTCCTGTTTATTTATTTGCAAAAAAAAAAAAAAAGAAAAGATAATTATAGATAATATAATATAGATGTCATTTGTATAGCTGTCATTTGTATAGATACTTAGTACTTATCCCGCTCTTTTCCCCGATCTTGTCTTGAAATACTGTGGAATCGCAAATATGGGCAATTATCATGGGACAAAAAATAGTTTAACCCGTAAAATGTATGAATCTGTAATGAATAATGTATGAAACAAATGACCCTCTTGTTTAAAGACTTGATAAATACATGTGATACTGGTAGCACTTCTGTAAAGTATTGATTTAGGAAGGAGAAAGGTAGCACCAGTGCACTTCTGATTTTGAGAGAGCACTTTTGTCAAACGATCTTGGACATTCTCTGCAGACTTCATTTTCCATTGCACTGAAAGAGAGTTCTAAACAATTAGGAGGAAAAAGAATGGGTTGGGAGAGGGGGGCTTTTGTGAGTGCGTGAATGGGGTTGGAATGAAGTAAGCCTGGGAAAAATCCCGGCCCGTCTCAGAAAGCCCGAAACAGGCCAATCATTCACTCATTTTCGCCACCAGCAGAATTTTGTAACAACATACCACGTGTTAAACGTTGGCACGGAGGTGGGACGGTGGTAGAGGAGGAAATTCAAAATGTGCACCCGACGCCTCGAAGTCTAGCGTTCTAATAGTTTTAACCCAAATAGAATCACAAGAAACAGCCAGAATGCAATATTACCACAATTGTATGGATTTATGTTCAAGAAATGACAGTGTAGACACAAATGGCAGTACACATTTGAAATGAATTTCCTCTTATTCTTACTGTATTACAGCTACCTAAAATGTAGTTCACATGCAAAAGCACTGTAAGCAACCCCTCAGCAGATCACCCTTTTGGCACTTTTAGGGTTAAATACTGAGTAGAACTCACCACTGAGTCCTCCCCCGACTTTTTTGGTATAAGAAAAAAAGAAAAGAAAAGCAAAAAGTTCATGCGCAGAGGGAGGGGTATGAGAAGGGTGACATTGGGTCGAACGTGTGTCGCTGATGGACAGAGTTTTCCTGAGATCAAAGTTGTGCGAGCGGGCCGGCCTGTGGCCCGTTTTTGTTTTTTCCTGGTGGCTCGTATCCGTTGCTCCGGGCCAAGGTGCGAGTCGCGCTTGGGCTCCAGCTCGGCTCGGGCTCTAGCTCAGCTCAGGCTCTAGCCTCTAGCTCGGGCTATAGCTCGGCTCGGGCTCAAACTCGGTCCGGGCCAAACGGGCCGGATCTTGATCGGCCCGCCAGCGCGCGGGTCCAAAAACTGTATGATCGGCACATCTTTAGAATGAAGGGATTGTGTGTGTGTTGGGGGGGGGGGGATACTGAACAAGAAGGATGTCAAATAAGTTTGCTTGAATCTTCATCAGTCGATATTACTTGGACCTAAATATTATCACAATTATTCTCCGTTGAGATTATTTGGCTGACCAAATTGCCTGTATAAACATTCTTCCACTTTCAAAGTCAATTTCAACACTATCAGACAACTATGTACATGTTTGACCCAGTTCATTTCCCATCAGTATCAGGGTTTTCTGTTTCCATTTTCCTGCCGCCTGGCTATTTTTTTGCAAAGTCCCACTTCTAAAACAATGGGCTGATGAGTTTTAATCAGCGGCTACGCTGCCCGTGGTCTTTGTCCCTTGATAAATTCTCTAGCAGGCTGAAACATGGATGGCGAGACTGGGTTGACGATGAAGGGTCGAAAATGTTGGAGGGTATTTGTGAGTCCTTTGGGTAAGTTACAACTGAATTCTGTAAAGTGTTTTCAACAGATAATTGGCTACAATAAATGATTAGTATGGGGAGTTTGAAGAGGCTTTTAAGAGTTTGAAGAGAACAAAACTGTTGCTAACTTGCCTTTTTCCCCCAATATTTTTCTGTTGCATAGAATATGAGGCGGTAGATGAGTTCAGATTTCCTTGGCCTTCAAACACAGTTGGGTATGCATTAGGGCGTTTCAAAGACATCCCCTTCTTTTTATGATTGGAAGACTACCCATTCCAGTTGAAATCGTTAGGAACAGAATTTTTGAAATCTCTGTTCCTAGTGATGCAGGGATCTTGATAAATTTCGCTGCTGCAAATGATGCAACTTATGATTTATCCGCCATCTCCTTAGTCATTTATGAAGAAGTGAGATCCAGTGAATCACAGGCCTCCCTTACACCCAACCATTCAATAGCTTTTATGACTCTTGGAATGAGCTCCCTATTTGTCATCTATTGCCAGTTTTCCCTTGCTCAGTATTTATTGTAAATACTGTATAGTCATTGATTTGCTCTTGTCTTTTTTTTTCCCCTCAAGTGTAATAGCATCTTTGTCTCATTTGGCAGTGATCATGAAGATGCCTTTTTTTTCCCCAGCAAAAAAAGTGCCAAAGAATAACACAAAAATTCTGGACAAAAGACCGAAAACAGCCAAAATATGGGGAAAATGCAATTCACTAAGTGAGAAAAAAAAAAAAATGTGATTTTTTAAAATAGTTGTGTTAATTGATGGGCACAATTTTAAAATAACTTTGTAGACATAACAGATAAGAAGAACATCCGCACATATGCAGTTGGTTAAAGCCCCTTCTGTATAATATGTGAAACAATAATTACACCATTTAAATCTGTTTTTTTTTTTTTTTTTTGTCAAACCCATATATTGGGCAGCTTAGCGCTTTTATGTCAAGCATAGTACAATTTGTGTGACGCCTAGAATACAATTGAAAGATACAATGTGCAAACCACTTTTATTTTTTCCTGTAGTTCTCTTCTGTATGGGTTTTACCTAGGCAGCATTACTTGCCATTCACCTTATGATGTATTTCGAGATCAGTCACATAATGACGGAATTTTTACTCAGAGGCTGATTTGTCTCTGCATGACATACAAAGTACAGTAATGAAATACAGAGTTTTGAGCAACCTGCAGACATGAGCTTGTGTCACCAATGGTGTGAATATAAAAATACTTGTACGTTAAACTAATCAGATGACTGGAATCAGAACAAGTAAAATTCTACCTGTGGTGTTACATCTTTATATGTATACTTTTAAATCTGTGTTTGGGGAGGTGATGAAAAAATCTACCAGTACCATTTATGACTGTCATGTAGCAATAATAATTGAGGCCCTCTGTTTTCATTTCAAGCTCACCTTATGTCAAGTAGAAAGGATAGATGTATTTCATGTATTGCAATCAGATTTAGGTCTAGAAGAGAAAACCAAAATCTATCACTAATCAAGGGAAGACTATAGGTCGTGAGGAGCAGTTGCTCATGAATGACCAGCCATCAGCAAAGGGGTGGGACAGATGGGATCTAACATAACTCACACAGCACTTGTACAGAAGCATTAAGTCACCATAGGCCTTCATGCTGTAAGCCTAGAGACATTTCTCTAGGCCTACGAAGAGTGGATGGAAAGAAAATGTCTTGATTCAAGGGACATAATATTATAAATGTATGCTAACCATAATGAAAATCTCTTGCTAGTTTTAAGTAAGATCAGTCTCAGATTTCCATTAAAAATGAAAAAAAGGCGGAAAATGCCAAAAAAGGCAACAATAGTGAAAAGTGTGGTAATTATGTGGTAATAGAAAAAAAAATGTCTCTAGCATAGGTATTTGTCCTATCAATATGTTTCAAAATGTCCAAAATCAAAAGTACAAGCGTGGCTTCTTCAACATTCTGAATTCTGTTCTTCTTTTTCATGTGCAAAGTTATAAAGAAGAATGGAATGTTGAAGATGCAATGCTTGTACAAATGTATTTAGCAGCAAACTGATAGGGATCTAGATCCAACTCAGATTGTGTAAAAATATAATTTTTAAGAACTATTTTTTCAAAGCACACTTTTCCTTATGTCTGTTTACAGCTAATGAAATGTAATATTGAGTGAGATTAAGTAATCATACATGTCTGCTTGCAATATACATATGGTTTCTAAAATCTCATGAAGGGATTTCTTTTGGCTGTATTTATTTGTTGCATTATGGCATTCTTGGAAATGCTAAAGCTTTATTGTCATCATTGTCCATTGTTTTTTGTGACTAATGCACTATTTCTATGAGAATACACTCATGATGATGGTTTTACGTTTCTTATGCACATTTTTTTTCTTCTATAAAACAGAAGTGAAGAATTGGAATTATATGTATTTGTGCGTAACTTGACTCATCCATATGCCAGTGTCTTGTAATTATTTCAGATTCTGTTGATTTAGAAATCTTTTGTTCAGATAAGGAATAAATCATGTTTTCTCATGTATTCTGTAGATGTGACTGTCATGTTTACTCATCGAGTTTGTTGGGTCTTTATTTTTGGTGTCACTCAAAAGGTTTCATCTCATTTCTGGCCAAAAAAAAAAAAAATCCATGTTACTGTTTTTCATGAAAGGTGAACGATCCATTCTAGTAGTGATACTCTTCAATTACTGGCATGTGCTAAATATCCTGTGCCGTTTCATCTCGTAGCAGTTTGCTCAAGAATCACAAGATCAGGATCGATAGTCAGTATTACAGTATTTACAGTTCCAATCAGTTTTGACAGATATAGACATGACATGTGTCTGTTGTAGCTGTTTCTCTTCTTGCAAAAGTTTACAGCATTATGTCTTATGAGATTTGCCAAGTAAAATATTCAAAATCATTATAACCATAAATTCACAAAAATTATGAAAAAATTACTTTATTTGTGATCAGTACACTCTATATACAGCTCAACATCGCAGGGGAAGGAAAATTTGGTTGATCTAACAGATATTGAGCTGAATAGCATGTCAGTATAGTAATGTCACGAATGGAAAAAAAAAATATTGCCCCATGATTTTATGGGCTTTCCAAACTGAAAGGATTGATGATGATTGAGGCTTATTGCCTTTGAGAATGTATTTTTCGTGTTAATAATGCCTGGTTGAAAGGATTTTTAATCTATGGATCATAATTACATGTAAAAATGTGATGTAATACCCGTTGGCAGGTGTTTCGCACTTGCAGCTAGATTAAGATCTGAGTTGAATATGTCTGCTGATTTTCTTTTTTTTTTCTCTCTGAACTGCTTTGTTAGCTTAACAATGTGCTGTGCAGTCTGATGTTATTATCGGCATAACTCTGGCTGTGAAAATGAATGAAAATTAAATGTGAAATTTGTAAGATCTAATAAATTTCTTGACTAGATCCAAGAATAGTGAAGAATAGCACAAGGTCAATCATTTTCAATTTTTGTAGGAGAGAGACCAAGCTGATAAATGAAGCCAGTCAGTGCAGGGACACACTATGCATGCACACAGTTGCCCCACTACAGCTCTTACAATGCATTGCAGTGAACTGGTGTATCATTCCATTTTAACCTCACAGTTATTGCATTAAATTTGTATAATGCCAAACAAGACTGGTGGCCCACCATGCGACTAGTTCCTTGCACTGGTCAATAGCAATGTGATCTGGATCATTCTGTCCCCTTTTCCAAATTGTCAACAATCAACATACCTGCACAGATATTCATACTTTCTTGGTGCATAGAATAGACTGAAGATAGCCCTAATGTGTAGCCTATATTACCTTTTCATTATATTGGTGGCACCCATCCGTGTGTACAGCTTTAAAAGGCTGCCAGCCAGGTGACTCATCTTTTTCGACTGATCAGCCGTGACGTGAGAAGAAGGATGCAGTTGCTCACTTAAACCTCCCAGCATATCACTGCAGGATGTGAAGATGTTGCCATTTCTCCAGCCCAAGAATTTGCGCCAGGCTGTCTCGCTTTGTCCCCCAGTCTCAACCAGGAGTGGGGTGTGTACGCATACATCAGCAAAGACAGTCATGTGTTATACATGTTTAGGTTGAGCTTAATGGGCAGGCTTGCGTGTGTGTTCAAGCAAACCAAATCTTTTTAACAAAGGAAAATTGGAAAAACGACATAGACCAGAGAAATTGGTTAAACAGGTGAGAATGTCGAGCTACCTGGGAAGGAACTAAGCGGAGTGTACTATTTAGACATATAGTCAGGTAATGTGATCAGTTTAGGCATTGTTGTTACAGCCGGAAAGTGAATGGAGATCAATTACAAAGGTTTATTTGTGGTAACAAATGAAATTTTGTGCAAAACATTTGTCATTAAAGTTGTTTTAAGGGGAGGGGGCGAGTCTTGAAATCAAGATTTTGGCCGAAAATATGGAATTTCCGATTATTTTTTTGTTTCTTCAAGCTAAACCATTTTATTTCAAGACTTTACCGTTTATATGGTCAAAAATAGCCTATTTCATTGTAAACTGAGCTTTTCCTACAAGGAGGGTGTCTAACAGGGTGTCTAACATATCACTCAAATTTGCTTCTGACTCAATTTCAGCTGAAGCTATGAGGCCACCACTTTAACTAAGTTTGAAAGTATTTCTCAGGTATCAATACCTTCTTGTTCATGTAGAACAAACGCTGGCTCTCCCTCACTATGTTTTCTCCTTGCTGGTGCATAGAGACGTTGCCTGCTGACTACTGTGAACATCGTACAAATCCTAACCCAGTTTCCTGAGATCTTCATCATCATAGCATACCGTAACCTTGGTCTTGCTTCTTTTCGGCTCTACAGTTGGTCTTTGAGCGGTTGGAAGTGCTATGATTTGATCCAGTCATAGGTCATACCCAGCTGAACTAGGTTACTAGTGCCTGGCTGATAGACAATAACAATAGTTGCATTGTATGAGCTGTTACCGAACTAATTCAAACAAATAGCCATCCTTGTGAGTTTTTCAAAGATACCAAGACCCAGGCCATCCTTGTGAGTTTTTCAAAGATGCCAAGACCCAGGAAAACAAGAAAATGTGCAGAACAAGCCATTCGGACATGATAGACTGATAAAGATTAAGAGCTGTGTAGCTGTGGTAAAAGGAACACACTATGTCACACAGAACTGGTTGAAAAACTTTGTCAAAACTTTAGGTGCGATTATCTCGAAACCTAACTTTTTGAGCACACCTTTCCCTTAGGCTTTTTTATTTACCAACAGATTTGCTTCAAAATTTGGCATAAATCTTCCTGCATATGCGTAAAAAAATATGTATCGGATATGCAATATTTTGTTTACTTTTCAAGAAAATGTTATCGAAGTGCCAGAAAAATGAGAAAAGAAATATCTTGCCAATTTTAAAAATTTGCAGAAAAACAACTATGCTTATATGGCAAATTTAAAAAAAAATGATACTTAGTGCTATTGAGGTTAGGGAATACTACATGTGTGCAAAATTTGAAACAATTTCATGGAAAGACACTGAAGCCTAAGGCTTTTGAAAATTAGCAATATTTGGCGTCAGAAATTCAATATGTCGACTTTTCCATGGCAACCATCTAAATTATTTTTTGACACTTTCCTTCCTCTAATTTGGACATGATGAATTTAAATATGATGCTTAAAAAAGCCTAAATTGAGTACTTTAGAAAGTCACTCTCAGGAACACACCTCCTCCTCCTTCCCGAAAGCAAGGGGGGAAGGGGG
>JBCAUA010688131.1:0-30404 GCA_038406235.1 Peronia verruculata
CACTGAGAGTAGAGGGAGATGCGGGGGGGTGGGGGGTGGGGGGGGGGAGGGGGGGGAGGGCCCTGGAGCGAAGATAAGTGTAAGCGAGAAAGGGGGAGACAAGAAGCGAAAAGCAAGAGAGAGCTGAATATAGAGTGTATGTATCAGATGAGACGGAGAGACTGACCAATACTCTGAAAGATTTGTGATTTGTATGGAGTGCACTATGATGATTTTCGTAAAACAATAAACATGTTTAAAAAATATTAATTCTAAAATTATACTTTATATCGAATAAACGCCTATCTGAAGAAACAATTATCGCTTATGTAAGAGGAAATCGTGTTCCTGCCTAACCCACATAAATTGCTACACAGTTTTCACTTACAAAAGTTTTTAAAAGCAATTTCATGATCTTTGGATTCAAATGTAGAAGATAATATAAAAATTATTTCTCTTAAATATGTTATGTTTGATGATATTGCTTTCATCTATATATTATTCGTTTGTTTCCAGATACTCTATATGGCTATTGTCCTTTATGCACCCAGTCTTGCCCTCAATGCCGGTAAGATAATCCTATATGTGTGACTAAAGTTATTAAGAACACGAACAAGAAGTACAACAAGCAACTAGTTTTGCTTGTACTACTGCTGCTACTACTGCTACTGTAACCACCACCAGCACCACCACCTCCACCATCACCACCACCCAACCACTACTACTACTACTACTACTACTGCTACTACTACTACTACCAATATTACTAGATATTATACTCCCTGAGAGCTGATATAAGCACACGGAGGTCAGCTATTTAAGGGGAGACTTTAACCACCACGACAGGAGGTTGTAAAGCTTATAAAAACCATTTTTAAAGGGAGAAACTCGCAAAATGATTGCAAAAGTTTGTACGTGTAAATTACTTCCCTTCATGTACATCCGAAATGTGCTTTCATAAATCAGTTGCTGGAGTTACATAATTATTATATTAATTAATATAATTATAACTATATCATATTATTATTTTGAAGTTTTATATCTGTTTCAGTGACTGGCTTCACACTCTGGGGGTCAGTTATCTCCGTCGGCATTGTCTGTACTTTGTATACAGCTCTTGTGAGTATCTAGATCTAAGTATTGCATACCCAAGGTTTACCAAAATCTTATGTGTTGCTAAATCTCTCTCTAATATCACTGTGTATATTTTATTCATCCGCCAGTTCATCCGCCAATCCATCCATCCGTCCAACCATCCATCCATCCATCCATCCATCTATCCATCCATCCATCCATCCATAAATCCATAAATCCATCTTATCCATCCATCCATCCATCCATCCATCCATCCATCATCCATCTGTCCATCCATCCAGCCATCCATCCATCAAACCATGCATCCATCCATCTATCCATCCATCTCTCCATCTATCTCCATCCGTCCGTCCATCCATCCATCCATCCATCCATCCATCCATCCATCCATCAATCAATCCATCCGTCCGTCCGTCCGTCCGTCCGTCCGTCCGTTCGTCCATCCATCCATCCACCCGTCCGTCCGTCCGTCCGTCCATCCATCCATCCATCCATCCATCAATCAATCAATCAATCAATCAATCAATCAATCAATCCTCCCATTCACCGGCTCTTCCACCCAGCCGTCCATTCATCCATCAAACTTTCTGGACATCGTCTATCTGCCCTGTACCTTCATATCAATGGATTTATCAGTAAAGGTTTCCTCTGACAGAACTTTGACAATTTTTCCTCCGTCATTGTATTTGTCCACCCACATAACACTATATGTGAAGGTCGTGTCAACCATCTCACCTCTCACTGACAGGGCGGGATGAAAGCCGTGCTGTGGACAGACTGTTTCCAAGTAGTGATGATGATAGCCAGTCTGCTGGCCATTCTGATCAAGGGCGCCATGGTAGTAGGTGGCTGGGATGCCGCCTGGGAGGCCAATCGCAGGACCAACCGAGTGGATTTCACAGAGTAAGGCTTTCTTTTCTCCACCATTGTTTAGTGGGTTTAAAAGAAAATCACCCCTCGATGACATGGGAAACAAGTGATATTAATCCATGTCAATATCAGAATTAGAATCACATCATTTGAACTTTCACGTTTTGAGATGATCAAGGGTCACGATTATTTCCAAACCCAAAGTTTCCTCACCTGGTGCATCAGCATCAAGGTAGTGGAGCCTGTTTAAAAGAAAATCTGACTACAATCGTAGTAATACTGTATTTTGAATAACCTGAAACAGTTTCAAAGTCTGTTTGGGGCCATGTCTTTCGAGTGCTGCAAGAACTCTGGTAAGTCTTATGCATGCAAGACTTGGTATCCTTACGAAGATTGACCACCAGATAGGATAACTTTAAGCAAACACTGTTGTTTGGGTTTCAGTTTCGTCCACTAAGTGGGGTTTAAGTTTCTAAGTCCATTAAAACGAACATTTTTGATAAATTTCAGTGTCATAAAATTTGAGGGATTCTTTTTCCTTGTCTTTAAAATTTGCTCAGTTATTTACTCTGCTTAGCTATGTGCCAAAAAGAACGTAATGTCTAGTTTGCTAATCCGGAGAAAAGAATGTGTTCGTAAGAATACTTTAATATACATGTGTCTTTCTAGATTCTAGTGTCGTTATAACTAACTGTATCGTTTCTCGATCCTCTCAACCAGTAGACCACTCCCGTTCCTTCTATCTGTCCAACAAACTCTGGAAAACTGAGGCAGCTTATAGTCTACATCTTTACAATGGTCGATCTTTTAAAAATGTTATTTTTATATATTTGTTTATTTATTTTTTGTTTATCACTCTGTGAGATCAGATTTATTTTCTCCTCAGCTTCCGAGTTGACCCTTCAGTGAGACACAGTGTTTGGTCACTGACCATCGGTGGCTACTTCACCTGGGTGGCCATTTTTGGCGTCAACCAAGCTCAGGTCCAGAGAACGGTTACCTGCCCAACGCTGAAAAAGGCCCAATGGTAAGAGCTGATATCACGAAAACATCGCCAGACTTGCTCCTTTTTTTCAGCTAGTCCCATGCCTGTTGTTCTTAAGTAACACCAGCCATGTAAGTCATGAACCTATTCTTGATGTTTGTCAATCTTCTTATAAGCACAGATACAGATAAACACAGATCATCAGACTGTACAAAGAAGAAAATTTGTAGAGAATTTTATACTTGATGATATGAATAAAACGATGATAAGTTGAAAAAGAAAACAGTACAAAAATCACACACACTGAAGAAAAGTTTTGGGAAATACATTCTGTTATTGACCAAATCCGTTGTCAGTTTCCATATTGTGGGCTGAAACACAAATTTTAATGGGAGATCGTTTCGCAGATTATCTGCATAACAATTTCCCACAGGAAAGGGAACAGGTGAGGGGGAAACAAATGAAACAAAGCAAACAAAACAGGATGCTAACACAAAAACAGTGCAATTGATGTTTCTAAATACTGTCCAATCTATTTGTTTCTAGGGCAATGTGGTTTAATTTCCCTGGATTGTGCATCATTCTATACCTTGGCTGCTTCATTGGTATGTTTATGTCCGCCTTCTACGAGAACTGTAATCCCCTGAAGCCTGAGTTTGTCACCGACGCCAATCAAGTGAGTTTCAGAGCTTGACAGAAAATCTTCCCAGAACAAGAATGAATGGAGCATTTTCCTCACAAAATAATATGGAAAAGCAAGTGGTAGGGTCCATAGTTCTGGTAAAAATCAGCGAATACTAGAAAGTTTCCTTCGAAAATTACGTGCACAAAAAATCGACAAAGAAACCCATGTCGCTGTATAGGAACTAAAAGGACCTGTTACGGTGAAAGGATAACTTTCAAGACACTTATTTTCTCAAATGTAGTTTTCAGTACTTCTTAGAACTAAGAAAAATAAATAGATAGATAAATAAATAAATAAATAAATAAATAAATAAATAAATAAATAAATAAATAAAATTGGGGATTGCCCTTCCCCGATCTAAACAGATCTTAAAAGTTGTGATAGTTTACAACATTTAGTGATGTGATCAATTCAGATTTGAAATTCTCACCACGTGATTGGTCTTCTTAGAACCTTATACAAAAAATTCAAAATACAAAGTGATGTTTTGAGGTGAATACGTCCTGTTTACTAACTTTTCATTTTATAGTCTGTAGAAATTTTCGCTGTTTTTGCAACTAATTAAAGAGTCAGCTGCCAGTGTCTTACATAAAGTTTATGCCAATACCACCACAACAAAGACTATTACTCAACAGGATGGGCCTTGAAAGAGAAACACAGCTTCCCCGTATAACTTACATAATTGAACTATTTTTCTTTCGATTCTTCCGTCAGACAGGCAGTTTAGGAGGAGCGGCGATAGGTAAAGAATGGACATAAGATGCAATAGGACTGGAGGGATTTTACCGAACAATATGTGGAATGTCATATTTGAGTACACGGCTAATTAAAGTGAAAGAATGATAAGATAATGACGACTATGACAAGATGTCATATGGTTTATATTTTGAGCACTCAGATAGGGATAGTATAAAATGTCGCAGTTTAGTTACCACCATAAAATATGACATTGTTTTCAAAACTTAATGCTTCCGGATGACATTATGGTGGCTACGGTATCAATCATTTACTTGGAAAGAAGTATCTATTTATCGAGATAACCTCCATCAGGAGGTTGAAAGACGTATACTATGTAGAACGTAAACGTATCTATTTATTGAAATAATTGCCATTATAAGACATAAAACAAACACCTCGATCAATAAGCTTTCATTATGAAGGTGTGTCTGTATTGTTCCTATCATTGTTCTCTTTCATTATCCACTGTCTATTGACCAGCTTTCTATTTGCTGCAGCTGTTGCCGATGTTTGTTATGGACGTGCTGGGCGATATCACTGGTCTTCCCGGACTCTTCGTGGCTGGCCTCTTCAGTGGTGCCCTCAGGTACGCAACAACACTGTGGTGTGATACTGCACACCTGGGGAAAGCCATGCAAATATCACTCAGACAAAGCAGCACATTTTCGCCAAAAACTGTTACAAATTAGATAGCTAGTTGTTATGTTTGTTTGTTCGTCTTTTTTGTTTGTCTGTTTGTCTTTTTAGATGATTTCATCAGGCAGCTGTAACAATATAAATCTGTGTTAAACGGCATGTTTTGGTCAAAGAGTTTTTGTAAAGTAGAATGATTTAAAATAAAGCATATTAATTCAAAAATCTCAGTCGAAGAGTTCTTTTTTTAATGATGAATTCACTCTGACTAGCTGTTTGCTGACAAGGTAGTATTATTTTATGTATAATCCAGTGAAAAGCGTATTTGTAAGAGTAGATTAATGTTCATCTATTTGTATACATGTGTGAGTTTAACTATTATCAGTTTAACTGACAATCGCTTTTTCAGTTAATAGGTTATTATTAACTTATTACTTATTACCATTTCCTCCGTATGTCTGAAAATTGGCCTCTGTCCAGTCTTCTTCCATCCATTGATATATCCACCCATGTTATATCCATCCATTTGCCAGTCTATTGTTCCTTGAAAAGTACATGCATGTATACATACTAATGTTATTAATATCTTTTCTTCCATTCATCAGCACAATATCATCTGGATTGAATTCAATAGCCGCATGCATTCTAGAAGATGTTATACGGGCATATTTCAAGTCAGATCTCAGAGAATCCAGAGCCAGACTTATCTCACAGGCACTAGGTAAACTCCATAAGACTTACTATCAATAATTTCTATTGTGCAAATTCTTTTAGAGCAATGGTGACGCACCAAATGATTGTAGAACATTAGACTTGAGTACCTGCTCACACTTGACAACAATCAACGGTAAAGTAAAGAGTGTCTTCTCCAGGTCGAGATTGTCGTTGTAGTTAAATTTCTATTATTTTGTCAATGATTCAAATGACATTAAGTGTCCGACATTAGGTAGTTACAGTCTTAATGAAGTAATAATTCAGGCATACTAGCACTACAGTATATATGTATAATAATATTCCTTCTTTCTGTCTTACAGCCCTCATATTTGGTGTTATTTGCCTTGCGCTGACATATGTAGCTTCACAACTGGGCAGTGTTTTGCAGGTATGGATCCATTATATAAATGACCTGACGAACTTCATTCAATCAAATAAGGTGTTATTAGAAATTATTCACATATTATTGAAAGCACACGTTCATGCATTTTTATTTATGTGCATGGACGACATTTTAACATCTCAAATGAATTTAAATGCACTGAGCACTGTTTTCTTGAAGATTTTGCATTGTAAATCTGAAATTCGTCCCTGGCGAATTCAACATTCCAGGATCTAATTAAAATTACGATAGAAATTACATATTATATCAACCACAAATCATCTGAGCGCATTGTGCTTCTGTTTAATAAGTGTATGATAGCCTGTTAAAGTCTCGCATGAACACAATGTATGGAGAAATGCTTGCGGGCAAATGAAACCTTTTTTTTAAATACCACAGTGCACATTGAGAAATCAGAGTTGATAGACTGAATTAAATTACATTGCACTAGAGAAAACTGTCCCGAAATCTGGGCACGACCACATTTGACAGATGGTGGCATGTTGTCATGAGTTCCAAACATCTTGAAGGACTACACGGCAGTAACAGCAATAGTGACAGTAAACAAAACTGTATTCAATGGGGCATCAGTGTAAGCATGAACTTTCTCTTTCTCAGGCTGCCTTGTCCTTGTTTGGTATGATTGGAGGACCCTTATTAGGCGTCTTCACTCTGGGCATGGTCTTTCCTTGGGCTAACAAATGGGTAAGTCGAACTGACATCGATTTTTATATACCAGTATAGAATCGAACAAAATAATGATAAAGTCTCTGTTTACACGAATCCATAGGTCTTTTACATGGGACAGCATTATGGTATATCGCTGGCAGTTTTCCTGAGCTTCAGTATGAAAGAAGGCAAAACAGTTTCTCTATCACCAGTGGTCTTATCTAGCTGTAAACAGATAAGAAGAATGCTTTTCTCATCCAAGCCCCATCAGGCCGTAGCATAGACCTGAGGTGTATGACCAAGAACAATTTCTATATCGTTTTTTTTTTCCTTAACAATTTCTATATCGTGCTTTTTTTTTTCTTTCTTATGTTCATTAGGTAACTTCTTTCCATAAGCTGCTAAAATTCGTTAAGTCCCCTTTACGCCTTTTCACCACCCGTATACGATTATCCCGACCCATAATATTACTGACGTCAATGTTTTCAAGTGGAGAGCATTATCAAATCACCAAATGATTTTAAAAGAATTCTGCTGTTAAATAAGCAGTTTGGTTTATAAGTTTATTCCAGTAGTCCCGAGAGGTGAACCTGTCATAGTAATATGAAGTGGTAAAAGATAAATACTTTTCTAAGTTAAGAATGGTTTCGTTTCTCAGTGTCGTCCTCGGTATTTTCCTCTCAGGGAGCATTCTCAGGACTCTTCGGCAGTCTCGTGCTGTTATTTTGGATTGGGATAGGCGCTGCAGTAGTCAAACCGCCTGCAGAGGAGAGAGTGAAAGCTGTGATGTCCACCTGTAACTGTAATGTGACCGCTTTCTCCAACGAAACTTTGCTAGCTTTCTACAGCAACTCTACATCCGAGCCACCCGACACGTGAGTCTTCGGCAAGATGACAGAGTGCTTGTTAAAGCTCTGGAAAATTTAAAAAAAAAACCGTGTAGATTATTATCATATCGTCTGAAATAAGACAAACAACAGTATTAATTTACATGTTTTAAGCATGTGAATTATTCGTACTTTGTGAAATTAGAGCAATTGCTTTTTCGATCTCCATCCATCCATCCATCCATCCATCCATCCATCCATCCATCCATCCATCCATCCATCCATCCATCCATCCATGCGCATGCATGCATGCATACATACATACCTACATACCTACATACCTACATACATACATACATACATACATACATACATACATACATACATAAACCTATTCTATACAGTGTCATTATGATCATTGTATTTCAGAGATCCCCCATATCCATTGTACACCCTCTCCTACATGTGGTACAGCACGACAGCCGTACTGGCCTGTGCAGTGATTGGACTGATTGTCAGCTTCCTTACAGGTGTGTCTTTAACCCTGTTCACATATTCGCACTGTTCTTTTGCTGTCTTTAAAGTCTTTATATTCTTTCTCTGTCTCTAGAGTTCATAGTGGCTTATGATAGGTAACTAAATGTGATAAAATAACTAAATGATGCAACGTTAGAGAATTCATCAATCACATCTATATACTATAAATAAAATAACAAATACATCTCACTTTTTTCTTGACAATTAAAAAATATGCAAACAAAACAAAACAAAAACAAAGAAGAAAAATTTACTTCATCTGAAAGTTTCTTGAAAGTTGTAACTATACCTTGAATATCAGTTTCAACATTCATAAGTAAACAAACAACAAACAAGCAAACAACCACAATGCTATTGATCATTTCTATCTAATGGATGTTTTCACTTGCCAGGTGCTACCAATCCGAAAGATTTGGATCCCAGGCTGATCTGTCCTTTATGTGACGTTATCTTCCCCTTTTCCTTCTTGCCCGAAAAGATTCGGAAATTCTTTCGCTTTGGTATCAATCATGAAGGGGTACGGCATTTTGTTGTCTAATTCTATAGAATTAACAATTTATTTGCGTTTGTATTCGCTATGATCTTCTAAGTTTATTAACATTTTGTGTGGATGTGACAAATAGGTCTTTCATTTGTGTTAAACAGCTTTGTTAAAAAACGTGATGCTTTGCACTGACATTGCTTTTAAGATCTCCTTGTAACTTCTGTTGATAGACTCTGTCTGTATTATCTAAATCATAGTGTATGTTGTGAGTAATGAATAGGTTTACACAAAACAAGGCACAATGATATTGTTTCTTCTTCTGACAGAAATACGACGAGAAGGAGGAAAAACACCACGAGGACACTTCAAATGGACACGCCGTCGCAGAGAAAGATGTGAAATTGAAAGAAAAGGAGAATTACGCCTTCGAAAATGGGGTGGTCGCAGACAACTTTGACGAAGAGGGAAAAATCTCAACTCCTCTGTGATGGATCTCTAAAGTGATCGTTCTGACTAGATCTTTTACAAATGGTGGCATCTGAAATCTTTGCTTCGTGATATTTGACCCCAAATGGTTGGGGCCTTTATGTGAAGAGAAGTGAAAGTTAAAATTCAGCGTTGACTAGCAAAGTGGACCATTTCTGAGCATGTGACCAATTTATTTTTCTTAGTTCTAAGAAGTACTGAAAACTACATTTGAGAAAATAAGTGTCTTGAAAGTTATCCTTTCACCGTAACAGGTCCTTTTATAGAAGTTGTGCAGATAATTATTTTAAACCACGGAAATACATAGAAAATCAGCACAACGACTTTTTCTTTCCAGCGTTTACATTTAAGGCGTTTTCTCAGGCTACAACTCGAGCAGAGCATGCTGAGCTCGCAAACTTAAATTGTTATGCGTTTTTGTACAGCTGAGATAACCACCACGGCAGGTGGTAGAAAAGCTTAACAAAACCATAACCATAACCTCAGGCTTGCACACTAAGTGGACTCTTTGGTGGTAAAATGACTATAGAGTTACTAGAAAACTATTTGGGGGAGTCCACTAGCCAGTGATTTGGAGGTAATAAAATAATAATCTTAATGACAATGGTAGGAATTATATCATATTTGAAATATTTTTTTACAACGAATACTAGACCTCAAAGATTGTGTCATTTTGCAGGAACAATTAAAAAGAAAAATGTCCTATTGTTCAAAATTGGAAGTGCACAGCTTACTAATGATTAGTTGAAATCTCACAGGGACCAGAGAAAACACTGATGCAGCTATGTTAAAATTCCCTTTCACCTGCTATAGTCCTTTCTTTACCATATGTCAAGAGTGACACTCCCTCACCCCTCCCTGCTACTCCACCTTCAAAGGAATAGTAACGAAAATATCACTCTTGATTTTTTTTTTACTTTTATACCAAACTCTTTGTGAAGAATAGATTCAATATCCTTTATCCTTTTTGTGTATTATTATAATCCCGGGAGCGAATTGTTATCCACCGTTGTTTTATAGAATTCTTCACATAGTAGCCCCCAAGCTTTCACAGTACCTGTTTTTAATGATGTACAGATATCATATTAATCCATTCTTCTTTTTACTGAGCCTTAACTCAGTCTGGGGTCGCCGAATTCGCTAATGTGCAGTTTTTGTAATCCTTGTTGAGCTTATTCCTCTCGATAGATCAGAGTTGTCATAATCTGCACTTCATGGAAGTTTCGAGATTGCTTTTTTGATATTGTACATGTTTAAACATTATAATCCAGGAACATAGTTTTCATTTATTTACAGTAGTGTCAGGAGATGAATGTGTGCACCAATAGTGCAGATCTTGTTGAAAGTACATTTCAGCTTTGAAATGTTTATTTTATGAAACCTATATAGATTGTCTGTTATGTCACACATGGAGTTTAATTTGGTGCTCTGCCTGTTTGTCCTAATACGAGCTGAGCTGACCGGTGAACAAACAAACCTCAATGTTAAGAGAGTAGCCAGAAGTTCATACTGTTACTTCTTTGCGTCCAGTTCTGTCAATCGACACACAGTTCAATGGTATCCATAGCTGCCACTGTGTTCAAAGACAGACTAAGAGGCTTATGTCGTCACAATACGAAATACACCATTGTCTAAGTATGGTGATCGCTCCTTTTTTTCACTTGTACATTCTTTTGAAAACGCACAAACCGCGTCTCAATTTCGAAGATTTTGTTCATGGAATCCGGTTAATAACGAATCTTTCAATGCACATTTACGGGCAACAATTGGATTGGTTTGTAAATTTTCATGCAATTTCAGAATTCCCAATGTACACCATGAACACTTTACATAGATGAATCTTTTTGTACTCTCATCAAAGACACTATACCGATGCCTGTACAGTGTGTTATGCTGTCATAGCCCACTCCCTTCCTTCCTTGTTTGTTGATATGTATAAATATATATATATATATATAAATGTATATGTTTTTTTGTTCTTGATTTGTGTAGTCTAAATCAGCTCTACTGATTTTAAGGGTATCCCTGAAGTCTGGACACATAGATAAAATCACATTTTCAAGAAAAAAGTACGAATAACAATTTTTTTTATCTTAGAGCCTACATATTATAGCTTGTAAACTTTGAAGTGGTACACTTTGATAAAACAAAAAATCAACCATTTCCACTGAAGTTTATAAATTTAAATTTTGCACGCGCTCTTATATATGCAGAGGGTTATAAAGCTAATTTTTAGTTTGACTGACGTGTTTGTGATAGCGAAATTCGTTATATGCGACCTGTAAAATATAAACTGAGGTTCTTGCTGAGCTCTGAGCGGATATTAGGAGGTATACATTATTTTGTTGTTGTTTGTCTTCCGTGTTCACTGGTGATCCATAATTGTGCTCTAAATTCACACTTAATGTAAGTGCGTCACATTTTCTGAAGCAAAGGCCCTTACTTTCACAATGAAATGTCATTTTCTAAAGCACACGCCCTTACTGTCACTATTTTCACAATGAAATGTACTCGTCATTGAACCTCAAGGTTGTTTGCACACTGGTGATGTAAATGTATTACACAGTGCTTATACATGTTTGTCACCTGAGATACTTTATGTGTCAAAAACTGATACTACAGTAAAAATACACGCATCCTCAAGAATTCCTTACTGATAAGAGATCGATTTAAGCCAGTAATGACAGTTTTCACGAAGCTTTTAAAAAGGCGGTTTACAGATTTGACGTTAGTTTTATTCTCGGTCTGAAACACTTTCAGTCTGTGGTATTTATAAGCTGCGTTTTATTAGTATAATATCATGGTTTAAAGAAGAAAACAGATACTGTCAGGAAAACGTTTTGTCCAGTCATCCTACCACCATTGTATACCTGGTGGACTTTGATCTGGAGGGTTTTCAAAATATATTGAAATAATCGGCTCGTTTGTGTTTGTGAATGAAACAAGTAGGATATCTGACGGAATGAATAAAGCATTTTGTTCGGACATAACAATTCACAAAAAATCAGTTCTGTTCAACTTAAATGTATTCATGAAGTGGACTGTTTCAACATTCTCAGCTTTCTGGACCTTTCGTCTAAGGTGAATGGCTGGGCCTCTACATGTAAAAAATATGTTCTGTTATCAGCGTTTACTGTAAAACTGTACTTGTTTCTCAAACTGCATTAGAAGAATTGTTTTTATTAAGCGCAAATAACGAATTTATCAATCGTAATAATTAATGAATTCGAGAAAAATAGAATATGAAAGTTCTTTCAAATATAAGATCACATACAAAATTTCACGGAAATTGTTGCACGACAGATTGTCGAAATTTTCGCCCAAGATATATCACTTGAAAGTTTATAAGATATAGTGATTTTCACTATTTGCAATGCAAAGTTCAAGGTGTTTTACGAAATTCTCATGACCCGACACAGTAACTCTACAAAAACATTATAGTCATGATATTTTCTATGTGTCTAGACTTTGGGACAACCTGTATACCATATCAGCTTTACTGATGTGAATAAATTATGAAGTAAATTACAAATAGCTAAATCATACAAAGAAAAGAAAATTGTCTTTTCCTAAAGCAAAAGCTATTCATTTCCAAAATATCATGAAAAAAAAAAATATTCAACAAAAGAAAGTATATGAGATGACGAGAGAGTATGCATCTTTGCTTGGAAATGACTTTATAGACAAATAGTTATACAAATAGAATTTTTTCTGCCAGTCACAGTAATACAGGTGATTCAAAGTGGAATTACTGGAAACGGTGATTTTCTCTAAATTTACAGTTTGTCTTTTTTATTTGTTATTATTATT
Source organism: Peronia verruculata (assembly GCA_038406235.1). Taxonomy (NCBI): domain Eukaryota; kingdom Metazoa; phylum Mollusca; class Gastropoda; order Systellommatophora; family Onchidiidae; genus Peronia; species Peronia verruculata. The sequence continues at coordinate 12,895 of JBCAUA010688131.1, forward strand.
GTTATTATTTTTGCATGATAGATTTTGTAGAGCAGTAATGTAATACATGTACTTTTGACTACAATTTAATAAGATTTAGTTTCATAGTGCAGGATTGTAATATTATATTCTAATCAGGATTAGTTTTGGATAAGATTCTTTCAGCATAGGCAGATAATTTATGTATTTCTACCATTTCCATAAATGTGAAACGTTGGAAGCATCATTTGAATGTTGAAGAGCTATCAAATGAAAATGAAATTTTGAACACTCTGCTTTTCAAAGATAGATGTGATTATTCCCAGCTTTTCAAAAATTCCCACAGAATCATTCAAAACCTCTTCTAGAGCTAGAGGATTATTATAAAATGAATGGCAATACTTTAACCCCTAATTATAGGAGTAATCTAACTGAAATTTTAAACATTGCCTCGTTCTCCTGGTCTCTTTAGAGCGGTACACAAATACACCATACATGAAGAGCTTTCAGAGGGAAACTGCTTATATCTGCCGTTATTATTCATAGCTGGCCATGTTGCTGGAATCTTGAAGACACAGAACGTGGTTCTAGAGCTTTAGGGAGTGGGATGAAGCGGAAACGAAGAGACATAGAGAGAGAGAGAGGTTGGAAATATGAAGAGAGGGGTGAAGGGGCAGAGCAATTAAAGTAAGCGTGAGAAAGAAACAAAGATCAGAGGTTATGACACAGAAGTGGTAATTGATAGATGAAGAGGGAGAGATAGATAGAGAGAGCGAGAAAGGGAGAGAAAGAGAGAGAGAGAGAGATTAGAAACATAAAGAGAAAGGGAGTAGACTTGACGCGAGCGAAGAAACGAAGAGAAACAGAGAGACAGATAGCAAGACAGAAGAGATATAAATAGGATGACATAAAAGTGACAGCAATAGCTGGAGAGATAGACAGAAAGATAGATGGATTGAGAGATAGATAAAGAGAGAGAGAGAGAGAGGCAGAGACAGAGAGAGGGTAAGAGCGAGATAAAGTGATGGAGACTGTAAGAGAGATGGAAAGTGTTAAAAGAATCGAGAAAGACGCATACAGCCTAGATAGAAAAAAGAGAAATGTGCTATATGAATGGAAATTGTTTTGGAGAATAACATACATTTTTATATTGCTATCAACACAAATTTCAATATGCAGTTTTATTGACATAGCAAATATTTACATTGATATTTTCAAAACTATCAGTAGTTCATCTACTGTTGTGTAGTTTGTTTACGCACTTTATCTATTTATTAATTTATTTTTAATATTATCTGAAACTCCCTACAATACAGAACCGAGACAACATCAATAAATTGTTATCCATGGAAATGCCTTCGTTTATGTACTCCGTGTTTCTTCCATATAGCTATATATCTCAGGGGATTTGGAATTTGTTCTACCTATTATTTTCTAAATAGATTACATGTATTTTTAATAATTGCCTGGTCTGTCTTGCTTTGTATTTTGTTTTTTGCCACGAGCAAACCATTTCGTTAGTCTCATGTTCTTCCTTTGTGTTGATCTGGCACTTGCTGGTGACTATATAAAGTGAAAAAGACAATTATTCTGGTCATCTCTATCAGAGACCCATCAGGTTTGCGTATGTGTAAATGATGTTCATCAAGAGAACAGTAAGGACACATAATATCTAAGTGCTGAGCTGTGAATGCTATCTAACAGATGAGGAACTCAGTCAGTGCTGAGTGAGTGAGTGAGTAAGTGAGTGAGTGAGTGAGTGAGTGAGTGAGTGAGTGAATGAGTCAGTGAGTGAGCGAGTGAGTGAGTGAGTGAGTGAGTGAGTGGGTGAGTGAGTGAGTGAGTGGGTGAGTGGGTGAGTGAGTGGGTGAGTCAGTGAATCAGTCAGTGAATCAGTCAGTTTTCTGTCAGTGGTCTAATTTTGAATCTCTGAGTGCTATCGTGACGCTTTGTTTGTTTAACATTGTGAGTTATCACATGATATGGAACAATGTTGTCAGTTAATACATATGGACCTATTTTGTGCAATACATTGTCATAGAAACAGGCACAGAAGGCAATAAGAAAGATGGAGTAACTCTCCGTGTATTCGATATTTTGAGTCATTTTTTACAATGGGGTTTCATCCACCACGTGCTCAGGTCTCGTGGACATTCAGAAAAAGCCACTTAGTTGTGCAGGTTATTGGTATGTTACACTTATATTGTCATACATAAGGCTCTCTGAGAACAAATGTCATCCAAAGATAAAATAAGATCAAATAAAGTCAACCCTTAAAAAAAAAAGTGGAGCGGCTGGTCAGACACAATTTTTGCCATCTACACTGTCGTTAAAGGCTTATTACAAGTGCTGAATGTATCCTCTGAGATTGGGCATCACAGAGATCTGTTAAGAATAAAAAAGCGTATCATAGGAGATTCTAAAAAAGACGATAGTAATTCAGTAGCATATTCGGGAGGGTGTTTGATCCGAATTGTACATGCAATAGAATGGCGCATTATCCCGTAGTTCTTTCGCTTCCGCTGCAGAGACAAACAACAGACACATTTTATTTGAGTAACGCTTTTTTACCAACATCGAGATTCGCACGCTTATCATATACTTTGAGTCTCAGGACAGTACTATAGTTTAACCTTAAAAGTGTCAGTGGAAATTTGCTCATGTGCCCACCTTTCTGAATGACATTTACGCGTTCTCAAAAGAAATAGCCCTCTATAACTAAAGCAATACAGAAGGAGTACCTTGACAATGTAAATATAGTACATAGTCCTATGAAATTGATTAAAACATGCAGAGTATTACAGGTAAGCCTTTCAGCAGATCAGATCTTGACATTTAAAAGGTTAAAAACCCCAAGGGGCCTTGGAATCTTTACAAGAAGTGTTAGTGTGCCAAAAATGGAATCGCCTAGTGGATTTAAGACAAACGAAAATGGATAGGGACATATGGCAATTGTCCCTGAATCTAGCGTACGTTTTTTATATGCCCGTATTAGACTGTTTTGCATTAACATCGTAAAAACAATTTAAATGAAAAAGAAATTCTCTCACATAATTTTTTTAGACTATATCTTTTTTTCTGTCCCGATTAGGCTGTGCTTTACTCTGGAGCTGAGAGCAACAGAAAGCTGGGGATGGCGTCAAACAAAATAAAGCTGAGGAAATGTTATTTGATATGAACAAATACGTTCACAGCACAGAACTTTGAAGCAGACAAATTGTCAACAACACAAATGATCGCGTAATAAGATTATAGAAATTCACCTTTATGTAGGCCAATACTATTTACCTATTTATTTTAAACAGTGTCAAATATTTAAAAAATAATCAGCATTTTTACAAAAGCTAATCTGCATTATGCAACTTTAGACGAAGTTTCTAGTGAGGACCGTTAATGGAAGCTTTAATTATTGTAAAAAAAAAAAAAAAAAATGACTCAGGAGGATATGACTTGTAATCAAACTACGGTTTTGAACCGTGATTTTTCCATTTATTCACTTTATTGAATACTGTCACGTTACGAAGTGTCGACGTCATTTCCCGTCTGTCTGTACGATAGAGTCGACAGAAATGGAGCACAAGCAGTATTACGACAGATTTCTTATTTCGACTTTGCCATGATAGAACCTATCAAGCTCTACAAATCAGGAATCAAAGGTGGAATATCAAATATTCAAGTCCTCATTCCCGCACATTGTTGTACAGAAGGAGAATTCAAAACAAACAGTATAAAATGTCTAGATCTAAGATGAAATAGTTTTTTAAAGTTGTCTATAATGACATTGTTATACAGAATGGCAGCCCACTGTAGAGTCGTGTCCTATGAATAGAATGTAGATCTTGTTAGTAATTAACAGTATCTGGGATGCATCAGTTAAGTTGGCCTGGAAATTTCATGGACTACGAAAAGTTCTGAAATATTGCAACTAGATCTAGATTATCACAAACAATAAAATCCGTCTTGGTTTCGCTGGGTGACATTTTTTGGCGTTCTATAAACTGAATCCTTAGTACTCCAGCAGAATTGAGCAATAAAGCTAAAGGTGACAATGTTCTACAGAAATCATTTGACATATTCAGTTCTTCCCTTTTATATGTGACTCCCTCACTCTTTTTTTCATTTATCTCTTTTTCATCACATTTACGATATGGCATCTAAGATGCAAGAAAGTTAACAGCAACCAATAATCGTAAATGTTTTATCTTTCATTTGCCAGCGTACATTTGAAAAACAGAAACGGCTCACAGACTCACACACTAGAAGACAGCCCTGAAGCTATGGGAAGCAGTCCGAGCCAATACATACCAGGGGGTCCCCGTGAGCCAATTTACTATGGCAACTACACCTTCAACACCGGGATTGTGAAAACGTTCAGATTTTTGGACTATACATTGTTTGTACTCATCCTCAGTGTCTCGGCTCTGATCGGATTTTTCTATGCCTGGAAAGACCGACACCGCAGAAGCGTTGCAGATTTTCTGCTGGCTGGTAAAAACATGTCTAGTTTCCCAGTGGGCATGTCCCTCTTGGCAAGCTTCATGTCCGCAATTACTTTGCTCGGAACGCCAGCAGAGATGTATAACTATACCACCATGTATTGGTATATAGGAATATCATACTTTTTTGTCGTTGCTGGAGCGGCCCACATTTACATTCCTGTCTTCTATCAGTTAAACCTTACAAGTGCATACGAGGTGAGCACTGTTGGTTTTCAATTTGCTTTGACTAGACAGTCAAATTGTGTTATTGCTAATCTTAGTCCTGGTGCAACATTGTTAACATCAGACCTAATGAAACATTGTCAAGATTGGCTTTCTTTTAACAGATTATATACGTAATTCTAAGTACAACTAACGTACAACGTAGCTATAAAGATTTCTGGTATTTAAAGTCTACTTGTCTTTGTATATCCTAAGATCTACATAGAACATGTTTTTGCCATGTATTGTCACTTCAACATTTCAAATTGAAGTCCTTGTTGTTGATGATATCGACCTTCGCCTAAGAATTCAGTAAGTATTAAATGGTGGTATGTATAGAAACAAAACAGGCTGCATAATATCAATGCATTAATGCCAAGTCTTTCTTCACACTCACAGTATCTGGAGTTACGATTTGCCCGCGGTGTACGGACTGTAGCTTCGTGCACATTTGTCTTTCAGATGGTAAGCTGGAGCTCTCATTAAGGAAAACTTTGAACATACTTTGACAAATCCTGACTGTTCTCTATAAAGATCTATAGCCCCGAATGATTATTATGTTGTGATAAGATAGATATGTAAAGAATTGTAAAGAGCAAGTAAACACAATTTGGGCTAGAATTAATTCATTATTCGCTTATCAGTCTTAATGTGCTTACAGGCCCCAAATGTACAAAGTTACATATTAAGCATATTAAGAAATAAAATAATACATTTAGACAGTGCAGTGTAAAATACGCATGTTAAGAAATGAAATAACAAAATAATGCAAAAACAATAAAATTGGCATATTGAGAAATATACTGACGGAGACTTTAAAAACACAACACTTGATGTATAGAGCCATTTTCAAGTGTTGCGTTTTTAAAGTCCGTCAGTATATAACTATAACTAGTAAGTGAATAATGACTTCCGGTCCACCCAGTTTATTACAAGGATTTCTTATTCATTAACCATGCGACACTCACTCAGTTTTATGTTTGGCTGATAAAGAATGTTAAAAACTAACTAATTAAAATGGTGATACAAACTACAGCAGAGAATAAACAGTCTTGTGAACCGTGTACATCAAATTGTAAAGTTTACGAAGTACATTTTTTCGTAGGTGATGTCAGCTCTGGGATCCATAGGCCATCACAGCTTACAGTTGCTCGTAAAGAATAACAACTAAAAAGAAACACTAAAACAAACAATAACAATATATAGCCACCATCTTCGGATCTTTTGCAAAGAAAGAGATGATTGTGTGGGTTTTAGTTGAAAGTGAAATGAACTGACAGAACGTATGCCTGGTAATCAGTATATGTTTATCTTGTTTCGAAGCTGGTGGCAATAATATTGATAAAAGGCGCAAAATGTGCACAAAAAAGAGTATTCGGAAACATAAACCAACACTCTTTCGCCATCGGAAAGGGGGGGGGGGCGGTTGCGAGGAACAGTGATGAACATTAGAACATTGCAGAAAATCAAGTTAATAGTGATAAAATCTGGGGGAAGGGGGGGGGGGAAGGGGAGGGGGAAGCAGAGAGAAGAAAGTGATGTCTCATAGTTCTCTGGACCGGATCCATTTGGTGCTTAATCTTAGTCATTCATGTTAAAACTGGCAGTCGACAGTAATTTAACATTCGTTCATCTTATGGTATAACTGGTTACCAGAGCAGCCAGAATTAAAACTGTCACGTTTCCCCCCAAAAATAGGAATTAACTAAATCATACTGGCATGCATAACAAAACACACACCTTACAAAATCAAACAGAGAGAGATTACAACATTGGTTAACAAACAGTGTGCACGACATAATAATGTGTTTGTTTTTCACAATTTCATGCAGTGAATTAAATTACATTCTTACAAGTACGTTAATGCCGTTGTCTCCTCTCTCTCTCTCTCTTTCTCACAGATGATTTACATGTCCATTGTCCTGTATGCCCCAAGCCTGGCTCTACATTCGGGTTAGTTGGTAGTTGTCCATTTTCATTTGAATCGTGTTTTAATTTATTTCTCTTCTTCTTCTCATACTTTGTCCGAGTCTTCTGCATAGCTAGTTCATCTTGGCTCTTGGTTATAATAATTATAAAGTATATATATATATAAAATGTCAGATAAACACAAAGCTGTCGGCACGATAGAGAAGTTCACATCTTCTCTTCTACACGGTCCTTCTTGCATCATTATCACTTTGCCTCTATCATCTTCATTTCTGTCATCAAGATCCTGAGACAGCCAAAAGCCTAGAGAGGACCCTTGAAATTTGCACAAATGGTGTTCCAGGTTGAAGAAGGAAATATCTCTCTTATTCCAGAAGGAAATATCTCTCTTATTAAAACCAGACTCGTTACGGAAACGAATTGCAAACATTGCATTTCCCAGCATTTGGAAAGTACCGAGAGAGAGTGTCTACTTTGGATTTATGTAGCCCGTCCCCTAACACCGTCAGTACTTTGTCAAATTGTTATTTGTCTGATGAACTACTAAGAATTTTTTTGGTTTTGTTAAATTGCCTTGGGCGCTATGTCTGTGATGATTACAATAATAATCTGCACCGTTCTTGGGTGTTGAAATTGTGACTTGCGATCAGTATTGCCAAACCACTGTTCATTGCCGTAAATTTCAAACCGCCATCAATTAATTAATGCTGGGAAATTTTCGTATCAAATAGACGCTGGAAAGGATCAAACCGGTATTAGTAGGAACAAATATACCTGTCTCAATCAGCGCATTCCGCGAAACCTCCGGGTCTATTTTTGGAAAGGGGGCAGCCGACCACATTGCGCGCAAAAAGGCCTACGCATTGAGGGTTTGAATCGGAAGAATGCTTAACAAAACATGCTGTTGGAACGTATAGAAATGCGATTCAAGGCAAAGAGATCATGAGGATCTGAAAGTGGTAACTTTCAAAAGATTTCCACAGCCCAAAACCCAATGAGAAAGATGTATAGAGTGGACACGGCGGGCGCAATCACCCGCATAGCTATCGGCAACATCACAATTTCGTGTGCTCGAAGGCGAGTATGTTGAGTTTGCACTTTTGTTTCACAAAGCAACAGCAAGATTTGTGTTGCTTATCCGTCGTTTAAGTTTTCAATATTATTAATTTATATGGGAGGGGTTAGATCTAGAATATATATAATATATCAGCTAGTACTATGTGGCTGATCTAAGGCAAGATATTTTACTTTCAAAGACACTGCTACCTCCAGAATCTAGATAAATGTATAGAATTTATACTTAGATGTCAAGGTATACTTTATATCAAGGTTTAAATAACAAAGCTAAAAAGAAAAGCTCAACTGGTGAAATGAAAAGCATATTAACTGAAATCAAAGGAGATTATTAATTATGAAAATGCTCACCATATAAAACTAACGATAAAGCAAATTCAATACGCTCATTTCACATTTCATGGCTGATCTGAGCTGATGTTAGAGTATCGTAAAGCTAGATCTTGATTTGCTGATTTGCAAATAAAGTCCATCAACCGACCAAGAGTTTAGATCTCCTTACATCTAGATATCTGTCTCGATCTAGAGCTAGTCTAGTCTAAATATGAATTAAGATCTAATCCAAATCTTGGGCCAAGGACGAACGTATTATTACAAATGAAATAAAAATTGCTTAGCTGCGTGAAATGTAAGGCTTATCAGGATCACTACTAAAAGAACGAATAAGCATTTGATGCAGTTTATCTCTAAGTCTTGATGTAATGCGGTGGGAGACAGAAAATAATGAGGAAGGGAGGGATGTCAGAACCGTAAATAGGAGATAGATCTAGGTCTATGCACGCGTATCTCCAAAATTAACATTACACAGAGGCCCCTCTGTTCCGTAGAAATTCTTGCAAAAACAAAATGTTCTTCATCCCGAAACTAACATTTTGCTATTCGCCACCATAGAACGCTCGACATCTGCCCCTCTTCTAAAAATAGACGCACAACATTTCCAGGCGATGGGCTTTATCGAGATTGCTGTTAATGGACGGGAATGGCATTAAATAGGATATTCACGTGCAGTGTCAATGGGAGAGTCAAGCAGACCCTCCAGATTGACATGAAATCAACAAAAGAAATGAGGATACAGGGTTGGCCATGGGGTTACTGGAGGAAAAATTTGAACGATAGCGGTGAAGAGGCACTTATGAAATAAATGTTAAAATCATTGAGGAGTGAGTTGAATGGAAGCTTTAGATCGGTGTCCTAAATTCGTTAAAAGTTCACGAGCACTGACGATGATAGTAATTTTAGAGGTAAAGATAATGCAATAATTTGCACTTGGCTAAACTAGTTTACAAAATTTGTCGAAATTCTCGTATTAGTGACCAAATATGGTTTCCAGTTTGAACTTGTGTCTCATCTATAGCCGCGAGAACATTTCTCTTAGGGCTATGTCTGATAGAATCGATATACTGTATTCTGTTGTGAATTACGGCAGCCCTTGCGCATGGACCTGGATATTCCATCTGTGAAACTTCTTTTCTATTCTCAATCCATATGGCATTGCCCAGTGTACTCTTTATTCGATCGATATCTCATTATCTGGAACCGACTATTTCTAGTGCCATTCTCGAGCACAAATTATCTTTTCAAAGTAAAATCACTTATTTTCAGAGTACTCTGTTTTATAAAATACCACAATATGATAAAAGCAGAAAATCTGTTTCGTTTTTCTTGGATCATGTGTTTTGCCTTGATGTTTTTCACTGTTTTAGTGACGGGTTTCACCCTCTGGGGCTCCATTATCTCTGTAGGAAGTGTCTGCACAATCTACACTGCACTGGTAAGCCAAAATCTGACGGCCTTCTAAATAATGTGGACCTAAGCCTTTTTGATAATAGTACTTTTTTTTTCTTCAGTCTCGTCTTGGATGAGTTACTTTGCCACTAATAAAACAAAACTTTCACTGAAGGTAAAATCTATGATTTAAAAGCGAGGAAAAAAAACAACAGAAAAAGCAGGAAGAGACTAGATTAAAGCAAAGCCCTGAATGTGTTTTGCAAAGGAATGAACGCTGCTCACAAATTTCGTTTCGTATTGCTGCAAACTTTATGATATCATGTAAGATTCTCCAGATACAGATTGGGAGAGGACAATTGTTTTTTTTCTGATTTCTTTGATTCCTGAAAGGATATTATACATGGATATAATATAGAACTCCTAAATGTTAATCACCCGTTTAGTAGATCTTATCTGCACGTTAGTGTAAGTAATTAAGTATAATTGATTTAGTGTAAAAGTGTCTCTGGTGTTCGTGTTTTGCAAGCCATTAGATCCAGAGAAAATCAAATTCAGTAAGTGTCATCCTGACCGTTTACGATATCTGAAGTTTCTCATTTTCCACAACTGTCTGATACAGAGAATAATAATAATGAAAAAAAAATAATAATCACATAACGCAGGCAAGCGAGGACACGACAGCTGATATACATCATGATCTTATGTGAGAGTTTCCATGCTAGACATTTTGTGCCGTTTTCTCACCAGGGCGGTATGAAAGCTGTGCTGTGGACGGACACCTTCCAAGTGGGAATGATGATAATCAGTTTAGTAGTCATTCAGTGGAAGTCCTCAGTGCTGGTGGGCTCTTGGACGAATGTATGGGAATCGGGTGAGCGAACCAACAGGATCCTGTTCTCTGAGTGAGTACTTGCAATACCTATCAATAGCAAACTACATTAGTCATCGATAGCATTAAAGATATGTACGCACGATGTACACACAACACACCAAGAAATAATTTTTGAAGTGCGGGTGCTGTTGAGGGTGCGTGGGATCAACAAAAACACACACAATAATTCCTTGAAATGAAAAAGAAAATGGAAACGACACAAATTTCAGGGGGAGGTCACACAGAAACGGCAGGAAGATAATTAACTAACGACAAAGGTTCAAGGGAATAAAAATGAAGGGAGATGGGGAGGGGGATGAAATGATAGTACGAATATAAATCACAAAAATAAAAGAACGGAACTACAGCAGGCATTCAATACGCTTATAAGATAATGTAGTTGAATGAAATGTAGTATATAGTATGTTCTGTTCAGTTTCCGTGCAGATCCCAGGGTGAGACACAGCTTTTGGTCAGTGGTCATTGGCTCCTACTTCACCTGGGTTGCTATCTTCGGCTGCAATCAGGCTCAAGTTCAGAGGGCTGCTACGTGTCCAACACTGCAGCATGCTCAACGGTGGGCCTTGCATAAAAATACTATTTCTACAAATGTATATGTTTGAACTGCCCTTTGACTCGCCCCCCCCCCCCATAATAACAATAACAATAATAATAAGAAGAAGCAGAAGAAGAAAAAGAAAGAAGAAGAAACTCTGTCACAGCTGTCGTACTGATTTTCTGTCTCTCTCTTCTGCCTGTGGTGTTAAAAGTGTTAAAAGAGTAGTGACATGAAACAAAAAGGAGGTTAACAGGTTAACATAACGTACACAGAAAGTGAAGATGAGCCAATTTATAGATGTCATGACAACGAAAAAAAATGCTCAGTGGTCATGTCGTTCTGCCTCTTTGGCTAAGGCTAATATGGCACTAGGATAAAAATGTCGTTAGATAGTTTTGAGACAGTTTCAAAGAGGTTTGTGGACACTCGTATTAAGTTTGGCGTATGGCACTACTACGACAAGACAAAATAGAAAAAGTCAGTTGTGCGGAAACTAACTAAACTGTCTAGCATCTAACACGACGTGGAAAATTGTAGCAGTCTTTCCCGGACTTACATAAAATTGACTGAGAGAACTGTCTGAAAGCACAGAAAAAATGACATATTTGTGAGACAATGTACAGTGTGTGAAAACTTTTTTTTAGGTCTGGCCTCAGTTATGTGTGTTTGTTCTTGCCTCTGAGGGAAAGTAAAGGCACATTGTGTGTTTAAAATGAATGTTACCCAAAATGGGTAGAAGCATTAAAAATTTATAAGAATGGCTTTTCAGGCCAGTGTACAGATTATAAAACTGACCCTTTAGCAGTCTTTGACTAATAAGTAGAAGTATCCAATACCTGTTTTTAACGATTTTGTTTTCTGAGAGAAAATATAACGGCACAAACATAAGACGTTTCAATCCCATCCATTTTCAACAAGATGGCCTAGGTACCCACTTTACTCCCTTCTCCCGTTGTGTCTTTAGGCAGTTTTGTCGAGGTGCGGTAGGTCTGAACAAAAGTTTGTGGTCTGAGAGTAAACTGTCTAAGCTATCTAAAGATAGTTTGTCTTAGTGCAGTACTAACTTAAGTCTTATTTACGATGGGACAGACAGTGGTGTTAGCTAGATGAGCTTTTACAAAGACCATATCATTGCGCCCATACAGGGAATCAAGGGCCGGTAAAAATAGATACATAAAATTGTTCAAGTACATAAACAACAGTCAGTAGCTATCAAATACACCGATGGGTAATATATAGCAAGCGGCAAGTCCACAACGAATCAGTTACGATGGGATGGAAGATGTGGATTTTTTAAACAGACCTATATGACCTGAAAAAGATAAGTGGGGATGCTGATCGCTATTGGCGGAAGATCTAAGTAACAGTGACAATGCGTCAGTATAGAATAATAGTTCTCGCGTCTTAGTGTTATCATGATGGAGCATAACTAGTCAGGTTCCAGCTGCAAAAAGGATTAAAAAGAAAATATGTAGATTTATGTTGTAATAATAGTCTTCGACTGAACTGGAGAGACAAGACAAGAAACAACGTGCAGGAAGAGTGGAAGAAGGGCCTTGCTCCAGTGGTCATTGAAAGGACACACTTTGGATATATCCTAAATCTGTTTTTCTCTGCATCTTATTCCTCTGCCCTTCACTAACCTGCAATTGAATTAAAGTGAAAATGATTAAAAGACTGCTAATGGTGTTAGTTTATGTCTGAAGTGATTAAAAAAAAAAAAAATCTGTCTGTGGATATTGCAAATTGGAACAAAGAGTCCGAATCGAATGTTTAGCTGTTGTGAAGTTTCATTGTCACTGGTTCAATGTTGCCGCCACAGAGCGTTGTGGATGAACTTTCCGGGCCTATGTCTTATACTCTACTTGTGCTGCTTCATCGGAATGTATCTTTCTGCCTTCTACGAGAATTGTGATCCGCTTAAGTCTGGCTATGCAGACAACACTAATCAGGTATGAGTTTCAGTATGTGACTGTCCTAAATATCATTATCAAGTACAGGTTTCTCTGTCTGACTATAATAAATATCACATCATATTAGGCTATATCTTTGTTTATTAGAAATAAACTGAATAAACAGTTACATTTTGTCTTTCTATCTGAGGGAACTTCATTGAGGCGCAGAGAGGGCGCTACCAAAGTCTGAATGATTGAAATGGAGGATTGCTTTCAATATGAATGAAAGAATGAAGAACGAAGGAAAGAATCAATGCCAGAATATGTTGAACAAATCTGAGATCCCTTTCATCCTTTCATTGCTCTGTCTTCTCTCTTTCTATCCCTGCCTTAATTAGTGTTCCACATTTAATATTTTAATAATTTTAATATTATTTATTTCACAGCTGCTGCCCATTTATGTGATGGATACAGTGGGCGATTTGCCGGGGATTCCTGGGCTCTTTGTTGCTGGCCTGTTCAGTGGAGCCTTAAGGCAAACAATAATGATAAAAATTAAAAACCAACAACAGCAACAAAACAAAACAAAGAAAACAAACAGCAAAGCACGCAGGCAATCATCCAATCCATCCATCCATTCATCCATCCATCCATCCATCCATCTATCCATCCACCCATTCTCCCTCCCTCCATCCATCCATCCATCCATCCATCCATCCACCCATCCATCCATCCATCCATCCATCCATCCATCCATCCATCCATTCATTCATTCACAATAAAGAGGAAAGAAAATAATTGGTAGGCTATGCCATATCTCACATAAAATACAGATTTCGTTTATTCACAGCACCATATCATCCGGATTGAATTCCATTGCAGCGGTCATTTTGGAAGATGTACTCATGACATATTTTGAGCATTACGTGAGAATGGATAAAGCCACACTCATTTCACAATTTCTGGGTAGGACGTGTAGAATTTCGACATTCTCAGCACCAAACCACGGCGTCATGCTAAACTGCCTAAAAAAGCAGATAAGAATGACCAGTTTCATTTTTAGCACCAGACGACCTTTGAAATTTGCTTACCTAAAGTTTACTTCCAGTTTTTACGCTAATTTGAAATTTTTATCAGTTTTCATGCCCAGTCTTTGAGTATCCATTCCAGTCATTCCTTTTTGATTCCGCTGATGTAGCGAGAGGAACCATGCAGGACAAACCAAAACAAATTTCTAGGTTGCTGGTTGACGTAACAATTAGCTTCAGGCCGGAAAAATACAATTACTGAGGTTGGGACAGGTGCAAATATTTAAAAGAGCTGTTTCTGCTTTGCAACAAGTATATTAATGCATCTAGTCTACATCAATAAAAAAAAATAATAATAATAATAAAAAAATATCTAACATCTTTTTCCCAGTTGTACCCCTACTGCTGCATTTTCTTTCTGACTGGTTGACAGATAAATTGACAATGATTAACATAACAATATAATATATTCACAATATATTCAGGAATGTGTCATCAGTTTCTCAAAGTGATTTTTTTAACTTCTACAGCTTTGTTTTTCGGTATCGTCTGCCTTCTTCTCACCTATGTTGCGTCGAAACTTGGCAACATATTACAGGTATGGTAACCTTTTTTTCGTTCTCTAAATCTTTCGATAATGTCACAGACTCAGCCATGGATGAGTAAAGTTCTGGTCGAAAGGTGGGCAGAATATATAATTATCGAAATATGAGATGTGACACGATGAAATCAGGCTCTCGTAAAATTTTTAGCATATGGAGTTATTGGTATCTCTATGAAGATTATTTAGTTCCCTTTCATTCTACCTTAAGTAGAGGTCGAGATAGTGGCAAAGAAAGACAATGGGGGTGACCTGTTGCTGCAGCTGAATTTCGTGAAAAATGGCCGGCCGATCTCCCTTTTCAATCCCTATTAATCATTTTTAGGTCATTACATTGTGCAATTTTGGGGCTTTTCTCAAATTCGATGAATTTAACTTAAAATATATTTTTGGATTAATATTGAAGGGTTCTGTAAAAAAAAAAAAAACAAACAAAAACACACACACACACACACACACACACACACACACACAAACAAACAAATCCATTAAAAGTTCATTCACTATTGAAAAACATCTGATCCTCCGGTCACTTGCTCAGTCTGAAGAGCGCCTGATTTCACCGTGTCTGTCTCATATGTTTGTCATTGTCATTGATGATCTCAATCTTCCAAACAAATATGTATTAGCCGGCAATCATCGGGTGATCAGAAGATAAATGCACAATTTGGGGAATGGTATCTACGTCATACAAGATTTATGGACTGACAGCGGTGGTATAAACAATTAAATGCACCAAAGTAATGGAAGTCAGAAATTAAACATCTCCATTGTAAAAAGAGTTAGTCGACGCTCTCAACACAACTGCCTTCGAAGTAAAGGTTTCCAAAAGGACTCAATATCATTCAGTAAACACTTCATTCATAAGCAAAAGTAGAAAAAAACAAACAAACTCCTGAACAATATTATGATAGATTTCTGCCCAGAGATGTTATTATTAAATGATTAATGGTGTCAGTAAGCCTGATCGTGCCACAGACGTAGAGAACTCAGAAAATCATAGCTTAAATGAAACACTTTCAGTGCATATGATTTTCTTTTACTAAGTTATTTGTAAGGAAAAGAAACAGAGCGGATTGTTACCAATGAAATCGAAAGCTGTCTTCCAGATCATTAATCACTTAATTCATATACAAATGTTTACACATATGTATTTACATGTATAAAGGTAGATGCATTAAATATTTTCAAAAAATAATCCTTTTTATCCGATTTCAAGACAAGGTCTATAATATGTTTATATGATTTTTGTTGCAGATATGTTTTAGGTTTATCGCCCAGACATTGTGTTCGCTGCTACAGGTTTATGATGTTTTTTTTTTTCTTTTTCAGTTTAAGTTCACGCATCGGTTTAAGGACGTGTTTAAATTGTACAATTTTTGTCATACCCCACCCCCTCATTTTCCTCCGTGAAATAAGAATTTAATCTTGAATTTATTAAGCACATCATACAGTAATTGTTTCAGGCTGCTCTGTCCCTGTATGGAGTCGTGGCTTCTCCACTGCTGGGAGTGTTTACATTGGGCATGGTCTTCCCCTTCGCCAACAACAAAGTAAGTCTCAAACTGCATTGTAAGCACTGACGCACTAAGTGATGGTCTCTTTCTGAATCTCCACACTGCCAGAAGCCTGATCCCGTGATCGATGACATCGGATTGTACACCATGGCATATGCGGAGCATATATTGTTCGATTAAAATGCATCTACCCTCTTTATTACTGTTGTGGGAATGATCAGTGCAGTGTTTTTACAAGTGTAAACAAGGATGCCGGGTGCCTTCCATCAAGTGGAATATTAATTAACATCCTTACCCTGGCATGGACATAACGAGATTCAAAACCAGTAAACTTCTTTAAATTTGATTCAAACCGAAAAAATTGACACAGATTAATGAGCCCTTTCTTAATCGATCAGACAAATAAATCAGAGCATGACTGCTAGGCCCATAATGTATAAATAAGCAATAAAAAGAAAGAACGAAAAATGCCTTTAATTTTTTTTATTTGAAATATGTTGAACAAAAACTATGAAAATGACCAAAAAGGAGGGGGGGGGGGGGCTGGGTCGTTCTTTGATGAATTGCTTGGAACATTCGGTTGAGCAAGTTTCAAATGAAGATAAACGACATGACTTCCTCGTATTTCATTTGTTAATATTTATGGACCGATATCAGGCGGCCTAATTGGTCAATATTTATTTGATCAAAAAGAAAAATCAGTATTTGTTCATAAGCCTACTTTTCCCTACTGACGCACTATCCAGATGGATTGTTTTTATATTTGGTGGTTTAATTAGTCACTGAGAGATTTAGATGCTTTTTCATAGTCCAGTTGGAAGGTTTATGCATTATGTTCAGTGATGCTATTGTGCACACTCACACACACAAACACACGCACGCACGCACGCACGCACGCATCTATTTCTCAAAGATTAGGAATTAAGGGCATACAGATAACAGAAAAGTCCGAATTCATAAACTTAATTCACTGTTATGCAACATTCAGATTTTAGAAGTAAATATTTACAATGTCCCGTAAATGAATAGCGTTACCGATATTGATTTTGAAAAGCATTAGACATCTTTTTTTTTCGTTTGCTTGACTTTCTTATGTGAGACTGGTTGCACTTAATTTCTATCGAACAACCAAAGTATCTGACATGTTGTGTTTTCTTAAGAACACTTTTCATTATTCGTTTATTTGTCAGGGCATTTTAAACCATTCTCTATTTTCAGTGTATTCGAAAGGATTATGCATTTGTTTTCGAAAGCATTTCGAATAATTTATTATTTAACGTCAATCTCAGCATTGAACTGAAAACTTTTGATACCACCCTTTTTAACAGCCAAATTAATCATCTGTTTTTGTTCCACGCAGGGAGCCTATGCCGGCCTCCTTGGCAGTCTGTTTATCATGTTCTCTATAATGGTTGGATCACAAATCACGAAGCCAAGCTATGAAAAGTCTTTGACCTTCACCTACAATTGCAATCTTTCTGTTTTGAGTGAAGAAAATCGGCAAAATCTGCTGAATCCACCAGTTCCAGCACCCACAACGCATTGGTAACTACTGCTTAGACAGATTCTTACTTAATCATTAATATGTTCACGCATTTTTTCTTTCTTTCATTGGGAGTGGGAAAAGGTGGGATGGGGGGTGGGGGGGTG
>JBCAUA010688132.1:0-15470 GCA_038406235.1 Peronia verruculata
TAAAAACAAGACATCTTCACAAAATCTGAAGACCCTTGTAACTGGAACAGATTGGCGCTCGACACTCATAGGGTAAAATCCTCCTAAATGAGAAGAACCATGCATGAAAAAAGGGTGAGCAATAAAATTATTTTCCAAAAATTCCTAAGACAAAACAAAACTGGGAACTCCTATACTGAGTCATTAAAGGACACATTTCAAAACAGTGACAAAGTTGCTCTGAGACTGGAGCAGATTATCTGGGCTCGGCCTGTTGATCGTTGTTATCATGCCATTCCTCCATGGGCCTTTTTCTTCCCTCAAGCATGTATTTTTTTTTTTTTTCATCGCTGTTGGCGGGTGAAGATATTTTGTTTTGGTTACAGCTTTTTGCTAGTGACAGACTGTTGAGTTTGGGAGTCATAGATGGAAGGACGGATGAATGGATGGAGGAATGGGAGGATGGATGTCTGGACAGATGCATGGATGGATGTACGGATGAATGGATGAATAGATGCATGGAGGAATGGATGAACGGATGGATTGATGGATGGATGGAGGGGTGGATGGATATATAGACGATGGATGAATGAATGAATGAATGAATGAATGAACGAATGAATCATTCAATCAATGGATGTATGGATGGGTATATGGATGTATGGGTAGATGGATGAATGGATGGATGGATGGATGGATGGATGGATGAATGGATGGATGGATGGGTAGATAGGTGAAGATTTAGATGTATGGCTTTGACAATAGTATTGCACAACATAATAAGCAAGGTTTGATTGTATGTTGTGGATAACCTCACGATAAATGTTTCTGACTTTCTCACGCCCGGCGTGAAGCAGACAGTCTTGCACTTCGAATGCACTTTTTTTAGTATGAATGCGCTGTATCATAATCACCGTGTATCATCACCGCCTTTAGACATTACGCATGTATATAACGGATAACCTCAGTTATTGTCTTTTTTAATGACACATTTTCTGATTGCGAAGACAGGATGAGCTGCTGCGCCCTGGTAAGTCCCCATAAAAAAGGGGAAAATGCATTGGTTTGCCTTAGTATTCAAAGAAAAATCAGTAGTGGTCGATGTAGATCATGCATCGTGATAAACCAGATTTAACATAGGTACAACCATTTTGAGCAGCCTGAAGCAGAATTTCATCAAGTAATTTTACAGCTGCCCTAGTATCGCAGTACTAAATGCTTTACTCACCCCATCTCTGAAACTTTCCTTATTTCTTTCCAGTGGCATTTGCTTTGCTGCCTTTAATTGTTCATGCAAAATCTTTCAGAAGATCTGTGGCTTACTCCTAATGGGACCTGCTTGTGAAATTCATCCTGAGAGCTATTCTGGTGGTAGTACCGCTAGACTGAATGCAAGTTCTCAAGATACTGTAATACCTTGATATTGATATCTGTTGATCCCTTATTATGGCTTTCCATTTTTTTTTTTTTTTTAGCTCATTATTGTCCGGTTTTGAGAGTCTCCTTTGCCTTAAAGTGTCAGATAAACCCGAAAGAATGTTATTTTTTTCTACAGAGTATTTATTTATGTGCATGCAAGTCCAGTGTAGACTTAAATAGCAGTAAAATTAATAATGTTCATATTATTTGAAAAGTTATTCAAATGCAAATTATAACGAGTCTTTGAGCAGATCAGTGTCCCTTGGTCCAGCTGGGGTTAATAGAACGGAGATTCGAGATTTTCTGCAATTTGCTAAGAGCATTTTAGTTCAAGAAAAAACACTTCAACAGAAGGAGAATTGATGCCGATTCTACTTTTTTTTTTTTTTAATGCAGAATTACAAGTTTAGTGGTTTTCAAAGCTATAATTTAACTAATGTAAACGAGGAAATCTCCAATTGTAGTTTACAGTATAGATGATAAAATGTTCTTGTATGAGGTCTAAAAAAGGATATAAATGCTCTCTCCCTTTGTGTTTCTTGCCCCCTCTCTCATATTCAATCTCTCTTTCACTCATTCATGCCCTATCTATCTTTCTCTCTTTCTCACCATACGCATAAATAAACACGAACTTTTCTTCATGTTTACGCGAGATTTGAAATTTCAACATTCAGGCGGCGATTATGTCAACACTTAGCCTTGCCAGTAATATCAACGACAACAAAAATACCAGACCTGGCACTGCCATCACTGCCCACTTCTAGCACGACATTTCCATCTCTTCCGCAAATAACACAACACTGAAAAGTCGGCACAGAAGAAAAAGAGTCTTAATGGCACTGGGCCAGATTTCCCATATTTTTGTTTCTCTCATTCAAGAAAGCGATGGGGTTTTTACTAGTGAGAAAAAACATGCGACTGTCATTTTACAATGTAGCCAATCATTTTGCTATACAGATAGATCTATAGCTTCACACTCAGAACCAGACATACAGACAAAGACAGACAGACAGATAGACAGACATTTAGCCACATAAAAGAGCCAGGCAGGCAGGCAGATGTGCAGATAGAAGCCATGCAGACAGACAGATAAATGACCAAGGATAAAATATGAGACAGAGCAACCGATTATGTTAGACGGAGTAGTGGTGGCTTTGTTTCCATATTTGAAATTCATTTGTCCCAAATATACGCGAAGATAAACATAGGCTGGCGTTATGTTGTTTGTTCTTGGATGTAATATAATACAATATCACCGAGGTCACTCAGCCCGTGAGACGTTAAAACATTTCCAATCAGCAGGAACTGCGCTGTCTGGGCTAGGGTCGCAATAGAGGGTGGGTCGACAGGAACGCAGATGGATGAATGGATAGGCAAACAGATTGTAGGGGATCAGACAGACACGCACTTACATACACGCGTGCGCGCTCACACACATACTTATACTTAGATGGATCAATAAAGATAGACGGGTGGGTAGATGGGTAGAGGGACGAATGGGTGGATTCATTTATGGATTAATGGGTATATGGATGGATGGATGGATGAATGGATGAATGAATGGGTGGGTAGATAGATGGATGGATGGATGGATGGATGGATGAATGGATGGATGGATGGATGGATGGATGAATGGATGGACGGGTGGATGGGTGGATGGATAGATGAGGGAGGAGTGTCCTGGCCGCAGGACGATATGGACGAATGGGCGAATGGACGAATGACCACTCAGAAAAATGTATTGCACTAATCATAATGATGATATTTCGCTAAAAGAGCCAAGCAGGCACGAACATTTGATGGTCCATTGCCAATTTTCGGGATTATAGATCTACATAATTACTTTTTGTTTATTTTAAGATATTGCGTAATTTGCCAAATGTAGTTCAAGACAGTTCTTTCCTTCTTTTTTTTTTTTTTTAATGATGATACTTTCGATGATGAATATACAAAGGTTTAAAAATTCTATAATGACGATGGCTTTGCGCTCCAGCTGTGAGTCATTACAAACAACCAGTTTGACCGAAATATGCATAAATGATGGACAAACAAACATCGCGGCCTTAGCGGGCTTGTTTGGCTTCGTGTGGAAATAGCGGCAAGCTCCGAGAGCCGTGTGCCTTTGAATAGCTGTTTTTGTTATGTCACATCAGAACTTGGCTTGGAATTTTTAAGGAAATGGGCGGGCGTCCATGCTGCTGCAAGAGGAGTGGGGTAGGGGGGAGGGGGTGGGAGAGGGGAAGAGAAGGTGCGACACGAAAGCGAAATAAAAACAAGTGACAAACATGTCAAACTGGGTTTCTATTTTTACAAATAATCTTGTTTTGAACATTGAACGCGCCGCCCAAAATAGTTTCTTTTTCACAAAAATAAATTTAACTCGGTCAATCCAGGAGTGAGTCCACAAATCATTTATAAACTTCAAATCAAGTATCACTGACCTGCCACTGCTATGCCCAGAATGTTAAGGGCCATGTTCTCAACAGCACTTACAAGAACAACAGCAACAACAACAACAACGCCAGAACAATAACCACAACAACTACAACAAAACGGACTTGATGTTGCCATTTGCATAATATGGGCTCTAAAAAAGGAACGAATCAGCTTTCATATTTCATCATAATATGATCGCTCATGAGGGCGTTACCATTATTAGTGCGATGTTTATTTCGATAACGAGAGAAAGAGAGATCGTAACAGGAAGGAGGAGAGGAGGACCCACCTTTCAATGCAGTATTTATATTGGCGTGCTACGTGACTGCCTACTGGAAGAGAACATTTTTTGTTTTGTTTTTGTCTCACACAGAACGGCCTCCTTTGCTGAATAAATCGTCCCACACTCCTCTTCGCTATTTCTTACCTAAAAAAGGCAACGTGAAACAAAGCAATAAACAATAGCAACATAAACGATAAAAATGGGATAAAAAGTTCCTAAGCGCATAAAACAAACAAACAAACCAAAATAAAAAAATGTATGGGAAATCGGTCCAGTTATAAGCTATTATATCAACTTTCGAATTACGGAATAGATCATCTGGTGAAAAATGCCAAAGCAGATGTAAAAACAACAGCAACAACAACAACATGAAACAAAACCAAAAACTGCTACCTTCACGGCTTCTACAATGTGTTAGTAGCTAAGAGATAATGCGGACGACGTTTTTGCCTTTCAGGTGGGATTGATGAGCCCTATGTCTATAATAAGATAAATATATTATCCAAAGTTTACAGCCATAAACTCAGCAACCTATTACATCCTATTCTTTTCTCCTTCCTCAATTTTCCACGGAGCCACCTACATATCATACATTAGATATTTTAGTTTCTTTTGACCTGAAATTAATTATGTTTGACCTAGATAATTTCTTCAATTAGGCCTACGTATTATTTAAAACGTTGGGAATCGGATGATGAGATATACAACTGTTACAAAAGAGACTGTAATAAAATATCCCAGAGACGAATATAAATGAAGAAAATGTCAGAGTTAGTGAATGGGGAAGAAAAGGTTTGAGAGAAAGGCTGGGATATTTTGACGTTTTCATAAAAAAAAAAAAAAAATGAACGCTAGTCGCCAACTGAAAATACGCGGACTGTTTGCGGGAGGGAGAGTCTAAAGATATCGTTGCAGTTATTTACGGCAATGAAGTCATGAATCATGAAGGTTTTCGTTTATAATACTCACTACGTGGTACAGATGGCTGTAATAAATTTAATACAAATATAATACAAGATTTATTATCTTGTTCTTGGGAGGGACTGTTTGTGTCTGTCTCACATTATGGACATAAATTATTATATTGATTTAAGAAATGCCGGTCAGATCAACTTGTACATAGAGACTGGAATAGTCTACTAAAAACTTACTTAGCAGAATAACTTTCTTAATCATTATTTATGGTATTCATGTTTTTACTACTTTATAGTCTTTTGTCCCGCTCTCATTTCTTTCTTCTTCTTGGTGTGTGAACGTAACTTACCATCTTTGGCACAATATAGTCGTATTCATGCTGATGAGCCATTAAAGCCCAACACAAATAAACATATAAACTTTTTATATGTACTTATTATTGATATACTGTATGTCCTAACAGTAAAGATCTCTAAAGATCATTCCTTTTCATGCATTCTTTCATATAAGGTGTATTTTTTTTTTCGAGAGCAGAATATCTATTTATTCTATTATTAGAGAATCGCGAATGCTATGTTTAGTTCCCCCTCCTTTCTCCGTCCCAGTTTCTAAAAATATATTTGACATCGATTCGAGTCATATTTTTTCAAGAACCACGACTTCAGTGTTTGCCATTTTTTAAAAATGGATCATAGAAATCATATGATTAAAAGAACCGTGAATTCTATTCTTAGCCCCTACCCCAAACAGGTCAATTTCCTGTGCGATAGCCATTTCGTGAAGCCCTTTCAAGCTTCACATCACGAGAGCCAGATCCGTGACGAGCTGGTCAGGCAGAAGATGGACGAGATTCTGAAGGACGAGGTGGTGCTGGCTGCCAGAGAGAGGGCTATCGAGTGGATGGCGGTTGACAGTGGCTTGTGCTGCATCCATGGCGACCTGCACGTCAACTCCGTGCTCTTCAGAGAAACTGACGGAGACATGAGAGTAAGCAACCTGGTTGGAGTCCCTCCTCCCTACATACTCTTTTTTCGGGTCAATTTTTAAAATAGCTCACTTGTTTGTGTATCTGTTTGTCAATTTATCTATTTTTGTTATGCTGTTAAAGGAGAGGTCAGAACATAGGACAGAAAAAAAAAAAAAGAAAATACGGGATGGACAAGTGAGAGAACGCGAGACAACAATATGAGAAGAAGAAAGAGAAAGAAAACGAAAAACAGAAGAAAAAAAGTAATGGGGGGGGGGGGGCATTGAAAGTTAGAGAAAGAAAGAAAAAAGGAGAGAAAGTTAATGGAGAAAATAACTGAGAAGGCAAGAGGGGGAAATATAAAAATAGTGAAGAAGGAAAGAAATGATAATGACCGAATTAATGTGGGAAAAAAAAGCAAAAGAAACGAAAAGAGGACAAGAAAGAGCTGGAGAAGGCTGTTCCCAGGTTACAAAATAACGATTTTTGTCTTAGTTTCTGGTGCGTTATGTCTGGTGCAGTGTGCGTCCTTGAAAGCGGGTTTTGCATAGGCTGTGCTATCCTTGAAATCAGAGATTTCCTTGGGGTTGATTGAGTTATTATGTACCGGCTCACTAGCAGTGTGACGGCCCGCTCCACTTCGTAAATTTCTTTCTAAACGTATCTCCTAGCCCAACATCAAACACATTTTTCACCAGTTTCCCTCTTTAGTTTTTTTTTTTTCAGGTTCATAATGATTATAGTAAAAGTGTACTTGGATAATCCGTCCGTATAGTAATTGACTCTTCCAAGGAACCTAGCATTCATCAAAGCCCCGCAAAAGAGTATCAGACCTTAATCACAATGTTAAATGACAGCAATACATTTTAATCTCTTCTGACGAACAAAGAAGAGGCTATTTATTAATCCTGAACAAAGCTAATGACAGTTCAGATGTCGATATCTTGAAACTTGAATAGTCTGAAACAAATCTTTAGAACACAGCAATAATAATAACTACAATTAATTATGACAACAGCAACATCAACAACGTCAGAACAATATGAACAACAACAACAGCAACAAAAACTTCCTCTGATCAAATGAAATGAATGTTATTGCTTGTGAATTTAGTCCCCACTTTAGTGTCTCGTTTCCTTAATGAACATGCGTTTGTTCGTTTGTTTGTTTGTTTGCTTCTTCTTCCTTTTTAAAAAATAATAATGGGTTACATAATGGGCGGTATTTGTGTAGAGCGAGCTGCCGTACTGCACAGACTTTAAATGCTTTTTAATTTTCATCATCTTGACAGACTCATCCGAGACATTCACGTACTTCTCAGCTTCTTGGAAGCATACAAAGAAGCCTCAAGGAAGATGTTTGTTACTGATAAGGATTTGAGCGTCTGTCTATTCAGGTGCCTATTTTAAGTTGGGTCGAGTCAAGAAATGTTATAAAACTGTCTTGCCTTAGAACAAAGGTCGGACATTTATATGATTCGAACTCAGGAACTTTGGATCCCAAGTCTAGCTGCCCGACCACTCATTAACTCCCATTCTTGTTCACACTGATTTTCTCTCCCACAGCTGATTGACACAGAATGTGCCCGCATTGGGCCTGGGGCCTTTGACGTGGCCCTCCTGGTGTGTAACTACATCCTGCTGTATCACTACCACCAAGAGCTCAGCCATGCTGAGGCAAGCAATGACAAGTGTGACCACGCCCAACTGATGACAGACACGCTGGACTTGATCTGTATCACAAGTGAGCTGATTTTATCACGATATTTTTAATTCAGTGTTAAATACTACGGCATTATATCGCACAGTTTGTGTGATATGGTAGCCAGAAAGATAAAAAAAAAAAAAAAATCATATTTCTCATCATTGAAATCTTCACCATTATATACAAATATTACCGTAAAATTTAAGGTGAACTCTCTATAACACTCTGCCAGCAACTAACTTAAAACGCTAATAATAATAATAATAATAAATGTATACACTGTATTACTGTATAAGAAAAAAAAAAAAAAGAATTTTCGTCAAACGTTTCACTAATTATGGAGGAAAGGGTTTTGAGTTTCTAAACAAACGTGAATAATATTGTACATTTTAGAATAATTAGAAATTCACAGCTCTATATCACCATGACCATCATTTTAAATAAATGACTTGAATTTTAAAATATAGATTATATAGTAACCAAATATGTGAGAACTAAGAAGCACCTGGAGAATCAATACGTTGAAAAAAAAATAATAATAATTGATGAAATTCTTATAATCCTTTGTCTACTGTATCCCCGTGTTTCACAGTGTCCCGCTACATGGAGGGCATGAACCGGGCCTTGCAAGATAAGTTTGACAAACACTTAGTTTGGAGACAGATTCTCTTGTTGTTGGGAGTAGAGATCATTGCTTGGTGAGTACAATATTGGGACGAAAATAACAATTAATGTGTATCTGCCAAAGACGTAGTTATAAATCTATTTTTTATCTAAGTTTTTATGTAACTCATGATATGCGTTTCAACGTGGGCTCTCTTTATTGTGATATTTTTTCGACACGGTCATGGAAAAGAAGCAAAAGTAGCTGAGAATAACTTGGATGTAGGTGATAAAAATGTGTACAGCTGTCTTTTGACACTGTTATCTCTGGAAAAATGTCATAGAAAATTATAAACCAGCCTGAATTTAGTTGGTTTATGGATCAAAATAGATAATTTCATGGCACGTGCCTCAAGCACTTGACCAAGTATCATTTTTGTGTTTGACTCTATATTTAGAGCTGAAGCCATTAGAATAAAATCCATACTTTTCCCTGTATTTGTCTCATACCTTTGCATCACTATCTATAACTGAAAGTATTGATTTTATCGCACTGAGTCCAACACAATCTCATCCCCAAGCCATAGACAGGCACAATGACAAGTTTTAGAAATGTAGCGGAATTGTCCAGTTAAAAGTATGGTATACCTCAGAATCTTTGCGACGATAATGTACAGAACTGAATGAGCCAAAACATAAAAAAAAGGCAAGGGCTAATTTTCTGTTTTTGTAAGAAAATAGTCTTAACGTATTTCAGACTGTCATTATAGGTCCTCTCCATACGAAATATATCAGACGTAAAGCTAAGATTAACTGAGGTCCTGAACAGAAAGGGTTAACTGAAACAATCTTTCCATCTGTTGTCCAGGATATCTGGCCCTCCCTCTCTGCGATGTCTGGATGAACATCCTAAGGCCCAGCTCAACTGCTTAAACACAGCACTGAGGATCTTGCACAGACAGTGTTTATCTCTGGACACGAAGGGACTTTCTAGGCTTATACATAATCAACACTGAGACAGCAAATCTCTTTTATTTTCGTTAATTCTGCATGGCCATATTGTTTCTGATATAAACAACAAAAATGTACTATTTTTCCATATAAATTATGAGAAGATTATTTTAGGTTGAAATAACATCGGACATTCCTATAGCTCTTGTGATTCCTGCTCAGAAACGTAGTTTATAGTGAGACTATCAGGCATGGATCGTGGCACACAAAGTATGTTCGCGGAGACTGAGAGCTGCAATCTTTATGTTTAAAAAGATTCTTTTCTTAATTATTGTGTAATTCAACCACATCATAAATAGTTTATTTTATCCATATAATAATATTCCACCTTGACAGTTCCGTATGTTTTGTTCATTAAAACTGCTTTAGTCCTTTATTATCGGTAAGCTTCTTATTAAGCACATCAAATGACACATTGATCTCATTCCCAAAATCTTTCATAGCTTTGCGAAACAAATGTATAAATCCCACTTTTCTTCGCATAAGCAAAACTTATGTGCTTTATGGATAATTAGGAACTATAAAACAAGAAATTGCCCTATTTTTTTTATTAATCTTCTTTTAGCGAGAACATTCCACCCATCCATCCATCCATTCATCCATCCATCCATCCATCCATCCACCCACCCATCCATCCATCCATCCATCCATCCATCCATCCATCCATCCATCCATCCATCCAAAACATTCTGCTCATTCATCCACATCTTTTCAATACACAATAAAGATAAGGTAACCTCAAATGGTTCCCCTCAGAAAAGTATGATCATCCTCCTGGTGGCTGTGAAGAGCTGATCGATGTCGTTTCTGTACTTAAATCTATTACACAATTTTTCTTTATCTCCTATTCTGTCTCATACTGAACAACATGCGGGAACTTATTGTCCAATTCTACCTCTGGTCGTATACACAGTGCCGAAAAAGCTCATACAGAATGATAAGGAAGGAGGGGGGGATAGGGGAGGGGGGGGGGTTTAGGCTGACAGAGAGAAAGATGAGAAAGAAAGATGGAAGAGAAGGGGGAGGCACGGAAGGCAAAAAGGGAAGAAACAGACGGAGAAAAGGAAGAGAAATGAGGGTTCGCCCCCCCCCCCCCCTCCGAGAGGGGCATGCAAGAGGAGAACGAAAACAGTGGAAAAGGAGGGGGAGGATGGGGAGAAGAAAGCCGCACTCACCAACCAGGTACACATCACAGTCTATGCACCGGATATCGCGTCAGCACAGTTAACCGTATCCTATTACAGACATGTACCGCAAACAGCTATGATTAGTACTAGTTGAGTAGGTCAAACTCCGCGTACACGGGTCACAGGTGCATGAATCAACAATTCAGGACGAAACAGAAACAATACATATTTGAAATTCAGTGATCGGTAGGCATGGACTTCTCTTTATCGAATTCAAAATAAAAGGGAGGGGGGGGGGGTGTGGACATTTAAAATTAGTGGATTTGAACAAGACCGGAACTCACCATAGTAGTTAACCTCAACATCCTCTTACACAACAGATAAAGCTGCATTAGCTTTAATTGAGTAGGTCAGCCTCAGTACACAGTGATTTCAGGTGCGTAATACCATTGTATGGGATGAACAGCGGTCAATGCACTCTGAATTCGGTACTACCAGACACTGCTTTCTCTCCACAGGACCCATAATTTGGGCAAAAGATGTGAAATCTGTATAGATTGGTAAAATTTGTTAACCTCAATACCCTGCCAAGATGAAAAAAAAAAAAATCTGTCCAGCTCAGTAGGTCAGTCCAAGCACATATGCATCTCTAGCAGGCTACACAACCCAACGCCAAGAGATGTGAAATCTGTATAGATTGGTAAAATTTGTTAACCTCAATATCCTGCCAAGATGAAAAAAAAAAAAAAAAAATCTGTCCAGCTCAGTAGGTCAGTCTAAGCACATATGCATCTCTAGCAGGCTACACAAACCAATGCCAAAAGATGAAAAACGGTCATGACACTTCTAACCAGGTATTTCGAGATCGGCCACATGACCGAGGTATATGTTTGGCTCTTCAACGTCCAGCGGGAATTTATCTCAGAGATGACCGAGGAAGCATCGTTTGACATTGTTATGGATTTGCTATTATTATATGGTGTGGCTATCTCCGAATGCCAATCAGTGACCAAAAGGTGCCTGCCATGTGCAGAACATGTACACAGATCAACATGTGAGCGAAAATCTCTCGACCATGGATGACCGATCTCGAAAAACGTCATTCAGAAATCACTTAAAATAGCATTCTCCACAGCGGGCTCAAAATACGATAAAAAACAACAAACAACAAGCTTTTCGTGTACAGTGGACATGACAGAAAGATAAGGCTTGAGCTATAATAGTTATATATTATAAATATCCTGAGACTCGTTGATGATAGTCGACGAAACGAGAAGGGACTGACCTGGGAGAAAGTTGGGGGGGGGGGGGGCAGAAGTAGTGAAAAAAGAAATAATGACACTGACAAAACGCCATAAAGACATGAAATCCAGTACCGAACTATTAAAACGCACCATCGCAAGTGACTGGGCTAACTACGTAACATGCAGGGATTTGAGTGCATCAGATAGAGTACCACCGTTCACACGGACAAGCACTGAGACCTGGGCATTTGAAGTACATTCTAATTATACCACACGTTAGTGTGAGCACTCAGGAGAGTCGGGGTCGCTTTGTGTGTACAACAATAACTCTGGCTAAAGATGCAAGTTTGCAATGTGCACGATTTGAGTGCATGCATACCCATTACAATATAATCGTTCACAGTATTTAATAGTATCACTCACTCATGCGACCACACTGTTTCACTCTTGCACTCTTGCACTGGAGATCCAGGGTCCTTCAGTGTGCACTACATGGATGAATTTAGTTAATTACGGACGTTATTCGCACAGAGGGGCAAGCAAGTGTGAAAATAGAGAACACATCACGATTAGTGGTTTGGGGACCATTTGTCCATGCAAGGGCACTGTGACGTCTGTGTCAGGAATCGGCGAAGGCACGGCAGTAAGAATCACAAAACTGATGTAAGCATATGACTGTGTAGCACATTAATTAGATCAAGTTCTATTAAGCACATTATGTGAGCGGTTACAAGTGGGCTTGTGTGTATGTATGTGTCGCAGATAGACAAACAGGTGGACAAACAAACTCACACACAGACAGTCGGGCAAACAAACAAACAGACAGCCAGACATAGATAGACTGCCAGACAGACAAAGTTTAACGGACGACAGACATAGATAAACAAACAGGTAAACAGACACTTAGACAAAGCAGGCAATATAATCCAGAATGATAGACGGATTGACCACAGAAAGGGGAGGAGGGGGGGGGGGGGCTGTACTACAATAGCTCTGGACAAACAGGGCAGGATTCATGCCAGGTTCTGCCTGTGCTATAAACTACAGTCTGCAAGTACCTAGTGCAATTATACCGTGATACGTCTGAGTAATTAGGGTCATGGTCAGGTACTGTTAGTATTAGAGACCATATTGCGAACATATGGACCTGCGCCATAGCAAATGTAGATAACACATTGAGGGATATATCATATGGGTATGCACGGACAAGGAACATAATTGTTAACATTGACAATCAAGTAAGATGTCCCCAAATGTACTAAAACACACGTGTCAAAACAGTCGTGGGTTCATGAAGTGCCACTCGTCCCGAGCAAATTTCTACCATCCTCTGACAGAAACCCTTATGTACCAGTTTCATCATTTTCCCATCTTTTCAAAAATGTGTAACCTTTCCACAATATTTACGACAATCTGTTGTATCAAACTCTCTACAAACTGTAGATTTTTTTTTATATTTTTGGAGCGCATTTAAATTGGAGCTTTCTCGAAACAATGTTCTCTAGGGGCAAAGTATTCAGTTAAAAATGCGTCAGTGGCTTACTGGCAGGCTCGAGGGATTTGTGAAAGTGGATTCATGGGTAGCATTATGCTCGCCTGTCGCTCGCAGATCCATAGGAAAAACATGGGAAACTGGATGTATAGATACCACACATGGTTGACATAGTCATAGCTTAAAAACAGTTATGGTCGAAGTTAGGGTTAGAGGTAAGGCTGAGTAATCTATAGGCAGTATAGTGCCCGTTCTGTTCCGAGTGACCAATGCTATGACACAATGCTATGGTGTCCCAGTCCTATATCTCTGTGACCATGTTAACATTTGTTCGTGGTATAATAATGTCACAGTAGATTGATCACATCGATAGTATTTCGATAAAACGCCTTTTAATTTTGCAGTCACTTCTCTTGTAAGAAGCAGAGAACAATAACAACAACAACAACAACAACAAAAAACTGGCTAGCGAATGAAGCGATACAATTGGTTGTCTCTCAATATTGTCGAAAGAAAAGTATATATTTGAATGGGTGGAGAAAGTATTAAGTTTGTTAACCCTGCAGGGCACATCAAACAAAGTGATACCGCACGATGACAGCATCAACTGAAATCAATTTTGGATCTCAACCGTGAGGTCTGTGCAAAGTTCGTTATATCATAGATCGTGTATATTTAATACTAAGAGGGTCTATGATTTGTTTCCTGGTAACGGACGTTTTGTCAAAGAAAGGTATGGCTGTCATGAGACACCCCTCGTTCCGAGTACTGTTATAGGGTTGTGTGTATGGCAGGCTGATGGTATGTTGGTATAGTGTGACGTCTATGTCATAGCAGATCTGGCACTATCTTGTATGGAACAGGGGGTTATGATAGGGAAACATTACAGGCAGTACTGGAGTGGCAGCGGAGACTGTAGGAGAGAGGTCACTATGTGCTTAGCTCTGCACTTGTGTGTCAACTGAACGCATGTGTCAACTGAACGCATGTGTCAACTGAACGCATATGTCAACTGAATGGGGTTATGTTCATAGTAAACCTTCCAAGGATCCCTCTTCATCTGACGGTTGGTATTTCGCAATAATCCACTAAAAATATTTCTCTTTAATATGTGCTTAATATTGCACAGATATGGAAATGACCATGTACCACATGTGCAAAGATCGTCTTCACTGACCGATAAAGTGTCCCAGTCATATAGATCTATATCAAATTGCTCTCTTTAATAATAATATGTGCTCAGTGCTGCAATCATAATTATGTCCTCTCAACATATTAGGATGCCAGTTCTGTGGCACAGCTGCAATGGATCTCTCCTGCCCCCTATGGCTGTTCAAGTGTCTTATGAACATACCAAATATTTATCTTCAATCTGTGACTAGCACTGCACTCACGTGCCCCCTCAACACAACTGGGTCAGGTTCACAGCACATCGTACATGCAAGGGATTCCCTTATGTTTAAGTTGCTTAGGAATCTAATGATGAATATTCCTCTCCCATTTCCCTTAGACCAACTAAATCGCTAATGGTCGGAGCAAAGCGGAGAAACATTTCGTGAGTTTTGTACAAAAACAACTAAAAGCACTGCTTTCATGAAGTTTAAGCTTTCAAAGGCAATTATAACGTGGATTTTTTTTTTCTTTTTCAGACAAACAGGAAAAACAAAACACATCTACCCAGACTCGATTTCCGATCAAAGCACACAGCACAGTTAAAAGGTGGTAAGAAAACATAGACATTTAATCTATTCCTAGAAAAGTTAAGACCACTCTGGTCGAAAACTCGATGATTACATACTGCTTTAAAATTCCTATCCCAATTTTAATTATGGATACACAAGGTTAGTAACTTTTCAATCCTAAGAAAATAGGACTTTATCAGCTTCAAATGTGTCTCCACAGTGAGAGGAATTGTTCGGATTTCAGAAAATTCGCGGTCAGTGATATCTCTAGCTAAGTCTCTAGCTACGTTTCTCTCCGACGCAGTGAATTCTGTCTCACTCCAGCCATGTATTTAAAGAAACATCGTAAAATACCCTTTCCTACGGGGACGCAGTGGCTCAATGGATATGGCGTCTGCTCATGGAGCGGGCGGGGTCGACTCGCGGGTTCTGCATCGGGGGATGACAAGACACGAAGATCGAAAACCCGCATGTTTTTCAGTGACTCAACGGTCCCTGGCTTCCTGTGGGTAGGGAAACCCGACGTCTAGGCTTCTCGGATAAGGGCGAATATATTTCGGAGGTCCCGTGTGTACGTTACGCACGTTAAAGAACCCTTGGCAGTTGAA
>JBCAUA010688243.1:0-15468 GCA_038406235.1 Peronia verruculata
GACGCGGTCTGAAATGGCCAAGACAATTTCCCCTCTTGGGGGGTCAAGGGATGGTACTTTTAACTTTAACTTTTTTAGCCGTTATCGTGCTGATGTGCCGTTAAACTCCAACACAAACAAACAAACAAACTTGACGTGTTAACGTATCATACCACATTTGACACAATATAGCCGTAATCGTGTCGTTAAACCCCAACACAACAACAACTTCTCTGCTTATCAGGAAATATGTGCCAGCTCTGCTACTCTCTAGAATTGTAATGTGTGCGGTAAAACATCAGCTCCCATCAACTTCTTCACTATTGCATCTGTCTTTGCCGGTCGTCGAATAGGAAACGTTTCCCCGACCAAAGTCAGTAGGGACACCTGTGAGAAATACCTTACACATTCAGCATGATTCTATGCACCCACTTTATCATCAATTAAAACATTCGGAATGAAGTGGGCGTTTGTGGTTTGTAAGACCTGATCGAGAGCGTTCCAGGAATATATTTCTGCCTTCAGCTATACGCTTATCAAGTTGTAGTGATGTTCCCTCAGTCTGCCTATTCTTGATATTTTTATCTACTAGAAGAGAGCCCATGGCTTTCGTATGGCAAGCGTGCGCACCTCGATGTTGGAAGATCAAACACTCCCGCGAGTTTATTATTTAATTATTATCACTTTTTAGATTAACGCCAAGCATAGTAAACTTTTTCCAGTAAATAGAAACCGTGTAAACAAAACCATGTTAGGCACAATATAGCCGTTGTCGTGCTGATGTGCTGTTAAACCCCCAAACAAACAAACAAACAAACAAACAAATAGAAACACAGATCTTTAAGCAACAATCTTGTGTGCCACATTTCAGATGGATACATTTAGCAGTTTTCGAATCCATAGGCCTTTTATGGGCCTTGATGCAGATTACAATTTATAGTACACATATGGAAGAGAGCGTAAACATAATAATCATCGTACATGTAGACTGCATCTCACCGACTGTGGACTGGAATTTCCTTTTGAGAATAACTAAAATTCATCCTGTCTTGTCTTAACTATATCTCATCTATTTTATCTCATCTTATCTTTTATCTTACCTTAAAATAATTCATTATCGATCAGGGAATCCTCAATATGGCACGGTCAATACTCACTGTTTCTTAGGCCTTTCAGCTATTCGATAGGAGTTATCGCTCTGCATAAGCATGCCAAGCCGCGGGAAAGTTGGCATGTGTGGAATTAATTTGTAGATATACTGTTCTCCATTAAACACGTCCCTGTGGCACGGATATCAGATCAAACCAAATGTTTGTATTTTCCCCCATGTGTCAGATCACCAACCAGATCGTGACCAGCTGTAAGAACTACATCTCAGACAACGGAGAGAGCAAACTGTGGGATATGCCCAAAAATGAACTTAATGCCAAACTCAACAATTGCATGAAGTAGGTTTGCCAATGACAAATTTGTTAAGAACCTACTGAATCTTGGCATCATTTTGTTATAGAGAGCTCAACGATGCATTAAATGGTGGATAGTTAGAGATTTTGAATAATAACATCAAGCAGGCTTTTTTTTTTTTTTTTAGCAGAGAATTCTACCATTGTGTGAAGTAGGTGTATTGTTAGAGCTAACTAAATCATTGCATTTAGTGGATGTTTTGTTACAAAGAATGCAAATATTATAATACAATGTTAGAGATAACTGAAACATGGCATTGAGTAGGTGTTTTTTTTTTTTTTATTGCATGAGGCAGATGTTATGTTACAACTAAACTGGGTCATTATATCAAACATTGCCTCGTGTAAGTGCTGCGTTGGACAAATACAATGACAATTTGGTACTACAATTTCTCTCAAATGAGATGTCAGCATTTCTGAAGAGTTTCTGTTCAACTTAGGAGCTTTAAAAGCGAAACAATTGTCACTCTTGACCAACTGAATATACATATGGTTTCGAGCTGTTCTCCACTTACATTACACTTTAACATTTTGTTATTCTCTTGTAGTGGATATCACTTAAACCTCATTTATGCCCACATTTGCTTGTCATTGAATTCATAAAGTGGAAATGCCCTCCTCCCCCCCCTCCCCCCCCCCTTTTTTAAAAAAAATAGCAATTTGATTTCAATATTGTAAAATGTCATAAGTTAGCTAACATTGTATGTTCTCTGAGATGAAATAAGCTTACTTCAAATCAATTGGATAGTCCCGAAT
Organism: Peronia verruculata; assembly: GCA_038406235.1. Classification (NCBI taxonomy): domain Eukaryota; kingdom Metazoa; phylum Mollusca; class Gastropoda; order Systellommatophora; family Onchidiidae; genus Peronia; species Peronia verruculata. Next base: position 2,199 of record JBCAUA010688243.1, read on the forward strand.
ATTTGTTATTGTTGTTGTTGTATTGTTTGTTTTGTTTTGCTTTGTTTTGCAAATGATCATGAAATATTCAAAACTAATTTTTTTCTTTATTGTTTTGTGATTATACTTACAGGCTGTTCCAAGCTTACATCAACATGTACAACATCACCAAGAAGAAGATAGCTAAGAGTAACACTGAGCGCCCTTTTAACTTCTCCGCCATGTATATCTTTGGCAAAATTTACGTCTTTCGAACTCGCATTGAAAAGGTCTTGTACCAGAATGAACAAAACATGTGTGGTTTGTCTTGCTTTTGTTTGTCATTGCCACGATAAATGCTTATATGTTTAAACATATCCCCTTTCGATCGCTTCCCTTTACAATCTTCGATCGTCTATTTTATGTGTATCCTTTGATATAACCTTTAACTCATAGATGTAGTCAACCGTGCTAGGTGCAACATCGCCGTGATTATGCTGATTCGCTGTTCAATCCAAGCAGAAAGAAACAGACAAGCAAACAATGCTAATAATAATACTTTGCTTCTAGTCTTCATTAAAGAATTTTGAATCATCTGTAACATGTGCAATGAAGTTTAGCTTCCTTCGAAAGAAATAACATTAGGATTTTCAAGTTGAAACGTAGGGCTTGGCTGTATTTAAAAAAAAAATGCTTACTCAGTTTTGATCATTAACTACAATGTTTGAGACAGCAATAGAAGCTGGAGAAGAGGCTAATCAATGCACTGATTGATTTGATGAAGGGAAAGAGTGTGGGTTTTCAGTGGCATGGTTTAGTCCATTTCGTTACGCGTATTTATATGTTTATGAAGAGGAATGGCAGCACCAGAGTGATGAAAAACAAATCTTAAATGATATTGCCTTCTACCTTTGTATACAGATACATGTACTTAATAATTTCTTTAAAAAGCATAATATTAGAGATCGAATATGGTCTGAAATGAGTGAGAACAGCGTTTTATCTGAAACTGATTATTTCTCTCTTGCTATTGAAATTTAGGGAATAACTAAACGTCTCCATTGCATTAAAGAGCTGCCAAACGGTGATGACACAATCATGCTAACCCATCCTGTCAACAAATCCCACAAACCTCACTGGCCTTGCTGCACGGACATAATGTGAATTGAAAATTCAGCCAAGCATTCCAAAAAGCCACGTAACAAAATGGTTTATGTAGGTATGATAAATTTACAATTGCCTTTTCGACCCAGATAATTTGCCTGTTGGAACACTGCACTCAATTTGCTACCCTGGATTCGTGCACAATTGAAGGCATCGACGTGCACGCGAATCGATTCAACTCTCTCTATAATAATCTGAGGAAGAAGGGCTACGATCTGCTCAATTTCAGAAACATGGCATTTGATGAAGATTTTGACAAGTTTCTAACATTGGTCGATGAGTTGAAGGTTAGCAGACAGGAGGCTTAACTCATAATATGTTACATAATATCATGTTTAGTGTTGTCACGTACAAGAGTACGGAAAAGTGTGTAAACAGTGACTATCATATCATTGTTATAGTACTGAATATCATTAAAAAGTATAAGCAATTAAATTGGTTAGCTGTATTTTCAACATTTTTTTTTCAGCATCGTTAATCATGGTTGTACATTTAGTATAACCATAATAAGACTCTTATGGTAACGTCTTATTTTTTAAAACATTTTTTAAAATTCAATTTGTGCTCCAGGACAATGTGCACCAGATAATATACAGATAATATATCTGTTACAGTTTCATATGTTTGGACATTGCTAATGTGTCAGAAAACCAGGAAAGGCTCACCGCATCCATTTCTAAACAAACTAGATATCTGTTATATTTTTCTTTCAAAAATTCTAATTTGTTATACTTGTCAATTTTCTTTACTGTAAACGACAACAACAGTTCTGCCATCTTTTTGTTTTGCAGTTTAGATCAATGCAATATGAGGGCATAGACAAAAGATCAAAAGCCTAGCAAAATTTAGTTTGAAGGTAGACTGATATAATGTGCCCTTCATCCTATTTATATAATTTATTGGTTGACCGTTGTGGGGGGTACTTTCAGGCACAGCTCCAGCGTTTTATGAAAGCGACCTTGTCTCAACTAAAGCACAGCCCAAACCGACTGGACATGATGAGAAGGTGTGGCATTAAATTTAATATCTGTGTGTGTGTGTGTGTGTGTGTGTGTGTGTGTGTGTGTGTGTGTGTGTGTGTTTTATCCTGAGCTGGCAGTCTTTATATAGCCCCCCCCCCTTTTTTTTTAAAAATCCTATCACCCCAATGCAAAATGGAGAAAAATGGACCATGTTTTTCTACTAATATCTTAATGTTGCAAATTCAGTACGGTTGACTATTTTCAGCATGTGATTTTGTTTATGCTCACACAAATGTGATTTTGATGTATACTTACGATGATGGTGATTCTTACAGGAAGCCGTATATTACTTTTGACCATCTTCTTTAGTTTGGCTATACGGTCTCTGATTGTCCAAATTTATGTACACTCGTTGTCCGTACACCACCACATTTTAAATAAATCTACTTTAATCAGCTGTTTGAAGTGTGAACGTACTCACCGTGCTGAGCAATCGTGCTGATGTGCCGTCAGATCCCAACACACACAAACAAACGATGCTGACCTCATAGCACCGTAAACTCCTCAATGCCCATGTTCAATATGAACACCATCCTATCACTCAGTCAGGGAAACTTGACAAACTCTTGCGAGATATTTAGGTTGACTTAGAATCACAATGGCGGGTTAAGTTAGTAGTCATGAAAGCAAAAGTTGATGGTACAAATTCCATTCATATATTAAACATTATCATCCACTGTGTTGAATCAAAAATATAAGATATAATTGGTCCTCTATAAACAAATAAATAACCAAAGGCTTAAACTTGTCAGTTCAGCAATTCTAAATGACATACCACAGAGGAGCATGACTGTTCATATATGTTTCAATGCGGACATATACTATGAACCTGAACGTTCCATGTGCCCTCTTGAACTAAATATATAAATAAAATACACCAGATAAGGTTCACATGTTCATACTGATATTTTGTGCACAAGTAAACTATAAAGTGAACATTCTATAGGATATCTTTATTGTGCAAATACTGAAGCTGTATGTTTTGGTCCAGATTTGAAAAGCTGAATCTAGACTTCCTGGACATTGAGAAAGGCTATCTTGACATTATAGCCCTGTATACTGAGGAACTTGAAACAATGCATCACGTAAGTTGTTTTCTTCAGACAACAAGATCTAGATTTTCGTCAAATTTGCTTTATTTATCATTAAAGTTTTCATTGTCTTCATTTTTAAAATTCACAGAAGTTATGCCAACACTGCTGGATATTGTTTTAGGAAAAGTAGTCTGTCGTTTTAAGTAACATTAAATCTAAATCTGAATGTTGGAGATTAGAGATTATCTAAGATTTTTACACAATTTACACAATTTTTTCCATTATTATGAAGAGATGCAAATTCCGTGTCCAGGGCTATGCTTCATTATCAAGTTTTTGTTTGTTTGTTTGTTTGTTTGCTTTTGCGTTTTTTTGTTACTCACAATGGTGCCAGGAAACGTCTCCATACCGTGCTAGACGCTATTTCGCCGTAATCAGGCCGATACGCCATGAAACCGGTGACTACCAAGACATTTTAATTTTAATAGCTTTATGTCCAGGAGAAATCTGCCAATTTTGGGTCAAATTAGTGCAATCTGACATAATGGGAACGCAGGTGAAGCCTCCCCCCCCCCCTCCCGATGCATTGACCATTCATTACTCCAGATCTCCATCCATTATTATATGTTTGCCAGCGCCTTTCAGAATGTTATTATGAAACATGAGATACCAGAACAAAGTAGGCCTAGAGCCTTCAGTCCTATAGGTTTAAGAGCTCATTTCGTTATTTTCTTTTCTCATAATTTGAGGATGACAAAATGCTCCGTGAGTATGATATCTGTCATTAAAGTTTCAGCGGGATCCTGTATCTCACATTCTGATTACAAGAACAACAACAAGAACACAAAATGAAAAAAAGATTGGTGTCCATCTTGTACTCTGTGTGCGTGCATGCGTGCGTGCATGCGAGTGTGCGTACGTACGTGCGTGCGTGCGTGTGTATGTATGTGTGTGTGTATGTGTGTGTGTGTTGGGGAGGGTGTTAGGTGGGGAGGAGTTGAGTAATATATGTCTCATTCATTGACTTGATGCTTGACAGGTCTATGACAGAGATAAGGATGACCCACCCATTCCCTGGAACCTGCCACCTATGTCTGGCAGAATTTACTGGTTACGTCAGCTGGTCAATCACATTGCTAAGCCTATACGGACTCTCCAGGTAGTGTTATCTTGCCTCGGCATTCGGCAGCTAAAAGAAACCTAAACGCCTATGGGGATATAGACAAGACATCACAAACTAGGGTCTGTTTTTACATCGGTTGATAGATATGATTTTTCATACTCATCATTACTGAAAACCAATGTAAGTCTAAATACTTTTTAGATCTTTCACTCGTTCTTTGTCAAGAAACTCATTCAAACCTGTATGAAGTACATAACTATTTGCTGCCTTTTGCATTTATGGATAGCCATTATCATGCATCATCATGTGCTGTTGTTGTTGTTGTTGTTTTCTAAACTCCTGTGTCATTGATACGTATTTAATGCAATGTTGCTGTGTTCAATCGTATTAATGTATCGTGAAATAATAGTCCAATATCAAAACCAATCAAAGGATAGCAAGTAGATCATTAGACACCTCGATCTCAATCTGATTCTTCTTGTATAGACAGAAACATGATTTTGTGCCTGATAGATCCATTCTTTGAAGGCTTTAGTGTCTGCCGTATAAGTATTGAAAAGTAATCTTATAACAAATGCCTCATTGTACAATGTAAAGGGGCTACTCCTGGGCATGTCTGGTTTCACATGGAGATGACAAGAAACGAGTATTTCGACGGAAACATCACCACTTATCCCTATCCTTATGAAATCTAAATTAGTGCTTATCTGATGGTGCTATGTTTTCGAAGTGGTCTGAGGCATTTAAGGGACGTTTTTGAGTTTAAGCTGTTCTAAAAATGTGCTCCATTCATGATTGGTGAAATAATTCTACAGCCCACTTGCTATCAGAAATGGCCAAGAATCAGATCTTTATCACTTCATTTAAATCGCGCTATTTCTAATTCAGGAAAAAAGAGTTACATCTAGTTGAGTTTTCTCAAAATGATTAAAACTGACTTGTTCAACTGTGGGATGATCGTGACGATTTGATCTTCTGTTTTATCCAGCACATTATCCTCCTGTCGTTTACTTCCTCTTTAATGATTTAGTTATTGTAATATCTGTGCCTCTCATTAATCATTAAGACCTTAGGAATGACTATTATGTCTAAAAAGCTAAAGAGACTAAAGACCGAGAAGCAATGGCCACGAATATCAACTTTTGACACGGAAATGAAAGCAATTTTCTTTTTGAAGACTTTTTGTTTGTTTGTTTGTTTGTTTGTTTGTTGAAGTTATTCGGTCAAACCCTTGCTTTGGATAACGGCGGCTGTTCTTTCTGTTCTCTTTGAGGTAGATAGTTTGTTTAGATTCAAGACTAATCCCATGGTCCGAACCTTGAGAACATTGAACTTAAGACTTCTTTTATTCTTCTTCCTTAGTCTCGAGTTGTGTATTTATTTTTCAGAAATACAGACCGTCGGTGATGAAAACACCAGAGGCTAAGAAAGTGGTGTACCGTTACAACAAATTTGCCTACGTCCTGGTAAAATCAGAAGTTCTGTATCATATAGCATGGTTCAGATCTGTGGATGCTGCCAGTAGTTGTGAGTTCAGTGTTATTTGGTATTTATAGAGCATATATCATCTAATGTTTGCCACAGATGGTACATCAGGAAATTTGTCATCCTCCTTGAGAGACTATGTTGTTTTTCTGTTTTATCTGAAAAGAAGCCAAAGGATTCTGTGTAACATTTACTCACGTTTCTATCAGTAGCCTTTGGCTCAATCTCACATATCCAGTATTAGCAATTGCGTTTTGATATTTGTGCTATTGTTTCATATTCATTTACAAAAACTTTGGTCCCGAATGAGAGAGAGCGTAATATTGGGTGATTCAAATCCATGTAGGCTAATTGGGCTCATAAATATCGCTGAGAGACAATCTGCAGAGATATATCGGTTTTCTTTCAACTTTACCTCTACGCTCAGGCAAGGAAGTATAAAGGTTATGCTTTATCGATGTTTTAGCATAATGGAACCTTCAGCAATAGCTGAATAGTTTAAGTACAATATTTATGTACGACATAAGGCTATAGAACTTAAGTCAAAACATTAATAAAAAATTATAATAACAAAACAAAACAAGAAGGCAAATACTTTATGATACCCATGACAATCTAGGCTTAAGATTCGGACAGCTTGAATGTGTGACATTACATCATCTTTTATTTTCCTTCCATTTTGGACAGACTTACAGGTTCCTATCCTTGCTCGCGATCAGCAGAGTCGTGAGCTGATGATCAACTTTGATCCCTATGTGTTTGAGGTGGTCAAAGAGGCTGAGTACATGGTGAAGTTGGGATTACAGGTGCCTCGCAACATCATACAACTCATCCATGCCTGCGCCAACGTCATCAACATCTATCGTTCGGCTGAGGTAAATAGGGCAGGTGTTTGGTGGTTTCCTCGCCCACCTAAAGAATGATACAATATCACCTACTCTGTGTCTCTGTTAAATGTGATGTTCCTTGAACATAATTACATTGTCTGCCCTGGGATATACATTTAACTTCTCATGGAGGGGAGCAGACCCAGTTTCACTGCTATTTTATTGTCATTTTTCCTCTGAATATCTGAAATGTTTAACCAGGCTCGGATCAATTTCTGTTTCTGTTGTAAAATGCGTTTTCTACCATGAGGCAGATCTTCTAATGGAGATTAACAGATCTTATTGTACCATTACTTCGTCCACACTTATTTGCTGAAATAGTTAGCCTAGACTAGACACAGATAATTGTTTTCTGTTCTTGCTGTTTCAGATGATGCTGATAGAATACAAGAGACTGAAGTCCTCGATACCTGATATGTTCCTTCCATTGATGCAGCCAAATCTTTTCAAGGTACTTTTTCACTGCTGGCTCTCTGTCCGTGTGTGAGAAAGCTATTTTATCCAGTTAGTTATGTAATATCTATCGTTCAGCTGAGGTAAATAGGGCAGGTGTTTGGTGTTTCCTCGTCCACGTAAGGAATGATACACTATCACCTACTCTGTGTCTCTGTTAAAATACTGCTAAGAAAAAAAAATGCTGAGACCAACTATAGACAAATGTTGAGAAGGCATGCAGGGCATAGCTGTTCATTATTGTTAAATAATAATAAAAAATTTAAAAAAAGGAATTGCATCACATAAAAGTACAATAATCTAGGGTTGCAGATCACCTGCAGGCACAGCATCTATGAATGAAGAATCAAATCTCAAATAACTTTACAGAGGTATTTCAAAACAATAACAGTAATCAGGAAATTAAAGCTGCGACTTATGGTGCAGTGCATGGCAAAAATATAAATCATGAAAAGATTACACGAAAGAGAGAACCAGATTAGAACAAGGTTACCACGCTTGTTAATTATATTTGTCACATGTGGATCTCTATTGTAGATCGACAGTCTCATTTTCCCTGCCTTGACCACGATCAGCTGGACATCACTGGAGGTGGACAGCTATTTTAAAGAACTGGACAAAGTCTTTGGCGACTTTCGCCTTCTTATTAAAACGGTAGGTTGCCAATGCTAGTTTTACGCAAAGAGTCTAGTTGGCCCTTTCAGTTGGGATTGACTAATAGATTGTGCGCATTATTTGCTTTGTGACATACCTGAAATGTGAGTGTCTTGAATGACTGGTAAGGTGGATACGCAAATGGCAGTCTCTGTCACGTTACCACACAAGGGACTGATATAATATGTGGTTGTTGCCCATCTGCCATAGTCTTCCCGATAGAGATACTGCACTAACAAAACCTGAACAGTATGATAATTTAAAAATGAATTTTTTAAAAAATCAACAGCTATGTTGGTATGTGCATCACAAAGACTACTGGTGAAAGGATATGCCTATATGATTGTGATTTATTTATGTTAAGACGTGCGAGGGCGAGACCAGGTGGTCCTCTGTGGCCTGCGTCTGGGTCACTCCCACCTCAACCATTCTGTTCTTAGAACCACATAACACGTGCAGGCGGTGTAAGCCCACATCGGTGGGGTATCTCTCATGGAGGGCCACCCTCGACATTCCAGGGAAGACATCTCTTCTCTCTCTCTCTCTCTCTCTCTCTCTCTCTCTCTCTCTCTCTCTCCTTGCTCCCGTCTTTTGTCCCGTGTTCTTTCCTCTTTTCTTTCTTCATGACCGCCATCAGTACCCGGTCCTGTTAAAACATATGTCTGACCGTCCCTCCTAAGATAACGTAGGCGCCCTGTTGACCTTGGGGTGCGACCAGTGAGGAGGAGAGTGGGATCCTGGTAAAACACAATTTGCTCAGATTAAAGAAGACACTGAAATGATTGTCTTCTTTTCTTCTTAGTATCTTCTTAAAGAATTGCCATTTTAGAATATTGGGTGTTGTCGTCGCTAGTTTTACTTGTGATGTTATCTGACATTTTAAACCTGGTTTGTTGCAGGTATGTGACATCAAGTACATGCGAATTGATGCCAAATTAGCGCAGATCGCTGAGATTTTGCTCTGCTCACTACCGACCACAACTCCCTGGACAGTAGAGGAATTTCTTCATGAAATTAGAGTAAGTTTTCAAATCTCATATGGAGATCACATTCCCTTGTGTCAGTGTTGATGGGCAATCATTAGAAACAAAAATCCATCCATTAATGTTATCCATCCATCCATCCATCCATCCATCCATCTATCCATCCACCCACCCATCCATCCATCCATCCATCCATCCACCTATCCATCCATCCATCCATCCATCCATCCATTCATCCATCCATCCATCTATCACCATTCAATCAACTAAACAGTTAATCAATCTATCTATCCATCCATCCTTCCGGTCATTATTCATCAGGCCAATTACCAGTCAACCGGTTTCAAGTATATTAATTTTGCAGTCTTTGTGGAATACAATCATGGCATTATAGAGAGAAAATTTTAGACGTTAAAGTTTCGTCAGTTCGTTCCTATATTGAAATTATTCAGATCTCTGTTTTATGTATGGGTTTCTATTCAACATCTTAGATCTTGATTCCAACAGTGATAAAGAAAATAGTGTTAGTTGCCATTAATGCATATCGCATAATATTTACTCTTGTTTACTTTTGATTTCTATCAATCAATGAGAGATCGTTTCGAAAATTATCTGCCCTTTTCAAAAGAGGGATTTGTGTAAGGGGAGATCATATTGACCAGACTTTTACTTTCTCTTTGCCAGACAAAAGATGTGCTGGGCAAGCTACGTAAAGAGGAAAATTTCTTTACACTTATTGTCATTCGAAACACTGGTCGCCAAAAAATTGATAAAATTATAACAATAAGAAGAACACATTTTCTTTACGCCTTATTAAAAAAATAATAAAAAATTCACGGTGCACATTTCAAGCAAGGGGCGCAAAAGTGATTTTTGTTCCCTCTTTGTACTACTAGTTCAATAATCTTTTCTTTTAATTCGTGAATGTCATAAATACTGTACTTGGCGTACAACAGAAATGTCCCATTGTTTAAAAGCGAATACATCAACGAAAGTTTGCATTTACCATGCAGTGAAAAACATTGTCTTTTTAATTGTGGTATTTTTGTTACACAGTCTGTTTATTTGATGATTTTCTGAGAACAGCTTGCTTGATTTTTCTTTCTTTCTCTAAGATGCTCGTTTACACGTTGTCTGTTCAGCGTTACATTTTCACTATATATACTTTGATCAGTCTTTAACATGTAAATGTACCCATCATGTTGAGCACAATATAACCTTTGTTTGTGCTGATTTGCTGATTGAGTTTTTTACGCCAGGTTGGTCTGTATAACAAACTTTATCATCTCGTCATGATAAACTCCTGACAAACATGCGACAATCCCCACGGGAAGCCACAAAACTGCTTACATCTAGTTTTGTTATACAACTTTTGTTAACCCAAATTTACAAACACATTTTTATATCCTTTAATATCTCATAAACCTGTTGTCCGTTATTACCGTGTAAATGTACCCACCGTGTTAGGCACAATACAGCCGTTATCGTGCTGATGTGCCGTTAAATCCAAACACAAACGAACAAACAATAAGTCTCAAAAGATATCGTTGAAATATAATGAAAAGTGTGGTTTTGAGAAAGAATTATGATATTTTGATGCCCTATATGATGAGCCTCCTCTTGCCCCCTTCACCTCACTCCTTCCCTTCCCCTCAGATAACAACAACAACAACAATAAGAAAATAACAATAACAACAACAATAACAATAACAACAATAACATAACAACAAAAACAACAACAATAACAACAACAACATTGTTCAAACTTGTTCACGACGTACCTACTCTAAGTATAAAGACCCAATATTTGTAGATATGGCCGTCAAGTTAGCATTTCAGGCTGAAATGAGAATGTCCCGTAACAAAAGGCCCTTTGTCCTTGTCCATTGTTCATATCATAACACTTTCAGCACTTTCAGGAGATTATATTTTTTTTTTTTTTTTGTATCATGAATCATAAAAAATGAATTCACAATTTGACAAAAGATAAAAACTAAAATAATTCAGAAACTTCCTGTAATGGCTAGAAAGAAATTGTAATATTTTAATATAAAAAGTGTTGAATGTGATGAAGCACACGGTCAGGCATTTCTGTCACATTCTTACAAACAGGCAAGCAGTGGTGTGAGACCGCCATGTTTGTGAATGAATGAACACCACTGATGAGGTTTCCCGCCACCCAGTCTGTGACTGCAGTCAATAGTGACGACCCGGAGACTTAGTCTAGTTCCCACGTTGTTTTGATTTGACGAGGTATGAGGAAAGGAAATGAAAGGGTCGGGGGTGGGGGGGGGGGGCATTAAACCCTTATGGTGTGCTTGGCCTCTGATTCTAGACTAGGGTTTGCGAGATGTGGACTAAGGTCTTCATGCGTGACATTGGCGTTATGTTATGTATGAGTGTTATCGCCAACGAGAGTGATAATGATGAATATTTATGTGCCCTCTCCTCTCGTCTTTTTATCGTCTTTTTTCTCTTCCCTTTTCTCTCCCCCCCCCCCCCCCCCCTCCTTGCCAGTTGTATACGGTACTGCAACCTTAATTCATTTTCCCAGCTGAAACAGGCCAAACCATAACTTGTCTTTTCTAATCCCCTGTTGAGTTGATCCCACAATCTCTATGGTCCGGTGTATGATTGTACCAAAATAATGATGTCCGGTGCATGGCAGCTTGAGGAACTGTAACACAAATGATAATTTAGAAGACGGAGAACTTTTTTAGTGTTATACTACATTGTACTTTAGATTTAGGATGTCTGTAGCTATCACAGTTTAAAGAAAAAGAAATACAACAGCAGATAATTAAATGAACAAAATAAATAAATAATAAAAAAATATTACCAAAAAAAAAAAAAAAGATCAATATAAGATTTATTGCTGTTTCTACTGTGATGACAAATGAGAGAAAAACAATTATGGTTAGACTTTAGTAATAGTCAAAGAAACAAACAAACAGGCAAACAAGCAATCAGATTGAGCAGTCAGGTTTAATTTAGCATGAATATCAGTCCAACAGATTTAGTTTTACCGGGATCATGTAGTGGCCATCTTCTCAATGATATTATGCGTGTATTAGTATTACCTGCCTTAACCACCCAGGACTCGGAGAGATGTTAAAATAATGTCGATCACCGCTCCCAGGGCCGCCCCACCCCCTCACACTGTACACACACAACCGACAAACAAACACAATACAAGAAGAAACAAAACACTGAACAAAAACAAACATATGCTATAAGAGGAAGATCAACAACAACAAAATAGACTGTATACAAGTTACAAAAGGCTGCTGAAGTCTCTGGGCTGTTGATATTTCAACATTGGCTTTAACATTTAACTTCGAATACGATCCTCAAGTCATGGAAATAAAGTCTTCTTGATGTAGCTTTAGACTGAGCTATTCTTAGCTCGCGACCTTGGTGCCACATTTTTTTTTTTTTTTCAAAATCAAGACCACGCCTTCCCTCCCACCTCTAAATACCATCGTCTTTGCTCCGCGCCAAGCAAGTTTATGAATGAAGACAGTGTTCATGCCGTACACGAAACTAACAGACACGTGTTTTGGTGTGCCGGGTACGAATTCAGCATCTTTGGATTTGGCGCCCAAATTTTTCATTGCCTCATTTGTCTGCCAGTGTGTGACCTTCTGTCCGTGGGCTGGTGTCAAGATCAAGCGCAGTCACGCAGTCAGGCATTGTAGACCATCGTCTGGTGCAGCCGACCACACTACATTTTTTTGCGTGTGAATGCAAATAGATCTACCATAGTCCCGATCCATGGTACATAACATGTTATTAACAACTGACGACAGGTTTGACACACAATATCAGTTTAATCTGATATTTAATGTTTGTCAGTCAATAATGACTATTACAGTTTAAAACAAACCCCCTAGTACCCAGTGCCCAACTGTACAATTTTAACAGATTGGTTGAAATTCATGTTGTTTTTGTTTGTTCTTAGATTGCTTTAGATGATTATTTGTGACATTTTAAGGGAAGACAATTTTGATGATTAGTTTGAGAATGCACCCTGTGAGGGTCCACAGGTAAGATATGCCTTTGTGAATTTCATTGATTTATGCTACCTCCTAATTACACATGTAAACATATTGACAGATGAAAGCAATCTTTATGATTCATCATCACTACCACCACCGCCATCATCATCATCACTTCTCCCAAGACCATCATCATCGTCATTCTATCATCCTCCTCCTCCTCATCATTTTCATAGATAGTAATTATATCACCCATTATTTATCAATACAGGTCCACCAGGAAGTTTTTGGCTCTTGGTCATGTTCTCCCTAGGCATTACAACCACAAAGCATTCAAACATCTCAGAGAATGTGTAACAATGCTTTCGGACTTGAAATTTGTATTATCTACTAAAAAAAAAACATATCTCTAAGCAGAATGAACAACTGAAAAGCAATTAGGTATTTTTTTCAAAATCACATGACCTAGTGAACATCGCTCACATGTGGCTTTGTTTACTTGCTCTGCG